>PXOD01000210.1:0-70236 GCA_003012165.1 Paramyrothecium roridum
AAATTTTGAAGTTCATTTTTTTTGAAAAAAAAAAATAAATAAATAATAAAAAAATTAAAAAAAAAAATACTATATTGCATCGTACATGATGACCTCCAGCTGGCCAAGCTACTGAGCTTTGGCCGTTGAGTACTTGCGCAGTCTAGTCTAAGGACCTACCCTGTACCCATAAACCTAGTGAGGTGTGGCTGAATCGGTTCCCATCTGAGCCAAAGATGCACCTTTTTGCATTGGTCAATGATATTTCAAAAATGCCGAAGTCTACGTATAAATGACACAGCTGTTTTACGGCGAAGGGCAATGTACTTGGGTCTCGAACTAGTTTTACGCATCACAAGTTTCAATTGGGAGGGGCGAAACCTGCACCCATGAGGGAGGGGTATAAGAGTGTGAGGGCGTCGCTGAAGAAGCGAGCCCCCACTGGTATCTACTATTCATATCATTTAATAAGACTCATGATGCCCAATCTTCCAAGACAATCTTAGACTTGAGAGCGGGACTTCTTCTTTCTGTTGATGAAAACCAGGTGACCCATTTCTTCCCAGAAACCTGTTACTGGCTCCGTGTAGGACTTCTCGTAAGCCTCAATCTCAGGCCGCTCCCAGACAAGATCCATCTCGGCAGGCTTAATGTACTTGGTTCTCTTGATGAGCTTCCAGAAGATGAACAGGACGACTGCCAGGATCTGCATGGAGTAACTCTGGAAGAAAACCTCAACGCTCCAGCTGGGGCGGAAAGCGTAGTAACCGTAACACAGCGCAACAATTGTCTGGACTGTCAAGGCAATGTAAGCACCGTAGGGCTGGAAGTATCCGTAATAAGGACGCTCCTTCTTTCGGTCTACGCCTTGAGCCACGCATCCCTTGTAGTAGTTGATGAATGTGACGGACATGATGATGAAGGTGACGAGGCCGCCGCCAGTGATGATGCTGACGAACCAACCCAGAACCTCGGCTGAACCGTTGCCGACCTGCAGGAATGACAGGAAGGGGAACAGCATGACGACGCAGAAGCACCAGATAGGGATACCCCTCCTGTTGCAGTATCGCAAGAACCGAGGGGCACGACCTTCGAGGGCCAAGGAGTAGAGCGTGCGAGTAGCACAGTAGGTGTAGGTGTTTCCGGCGGAAAAGATTGAGGTTAAGATGAGGAAGTTGACAATGTGCGGCAGGACATCAACACCAAGGGTCTCCATGGCAATGACGTAGGGAGACGAAGCGGCGCTGCCAGAGCTTCCGCTCTCAAACCAAATCTCGACAAGCTTTGGGTCATTGTAGGCGCAGACGATGCCGACGGCCAGGGATCCAATGACGAAGAAGATGCAGAAGCGGTAGTACACGGTCTTGAACGCCGACTTGATGTAGATGCTCGGTAGCTGGGCCTCGGCCGCCACCATGGAGATGTACTCGGGGCCGACGACCGTGAACGCGGCGCTCCACAGAGAGGCGAGGAAGCCCTCGAAGCGACCCAGGTCTCCGCCGCTCAGGTAAGTTGCGAAAGAGCCCGGGTTGGTAAAGTGTCGGAAACCGTAGGCGTCGCCCTGGGGGTTGCCGCCGACCATGGTGACAAAGGTGAAGGCGAACAGCATGAAGATCAGGAGGATCTTGCCACCGGAGAGCCAGAATTCGGCTTCGCCGTACACGCGAACCGCGACAACATTCAGTAGGCTACGAAATGCAAGTCTTAGTAAAAAGGCTCAAGGGGGGATCGAGAGGAACGAATTGATTGCTCAATTGAGTAATTGGAGCACCATCACGATGCGGAGGAGAAGGGGGCTTACCCATAGCAAATAATGGTGGCCGCGCAGACACCAGCGGTAGGTCCTGGATTGAGAACGTTCTCGCTCCAAAAAGAAATGACGGAGGTCAGAGCAGTGATTTCGAATGGGATCAGCAGAGCTTCGTAGAGGAAGAAATTCCAGCCAGCCACGAAACCCAGGGCATCGTCGACCCAGTGTCCGGCGAGGCGGACGAAACCTCCTGCGACGGGCATGTATGTATTCATTTCGGCGATCGAATTGTTCACGAGGGCAAGGATCATCGAGTAACCGGTGAAGGCAATCAGCAAGCTACCGGGTCCGCCCTTGGCGAGACCCTCACCGATGCTGATGAAGAGAGCTGTGCCAATTGAGCCACCGGCAGCGATAAGCTGGATCTGACGATTGTTCAAGCGGCGATGGAGGTGGCCCATCTCGGCGGCCTCGACATGCCGGGCGCTGAGCGCGTCGCCCGAGACATCGCCCGACCCGCGCTTGGGGTGTTTTTCCTCCTCGGACTGCATCTTGTGGGGGGCATGCAACTTCGGAAGAGACAATGTAATGTGGTGGGAGACCAGATTGGAGAGGGAGGGGGAGAGGAGGAGAAGGATTGGGGGGGAGGGCTGGGAAAAGGACGCGGAGACTTCAGGGACAGGAATGAGAGAAACTATTATACGGTCACGGCGTTGGGAGCAGGATTTGAATTCAGACCGATCCGTGCGTCCCCGCAGGTCTTGGCTCATTGTGACCTACAGTTACGTCCTGTTTCTACGATTGCCGTGCTACCCTTGCCTCCTCGATCTGCATCTGGGACGCTGGTGGCCGACAGTGACATGGCTCTAACTACTAACGACCGATGGACCGGGCCCACGTCCAGTGGTAGTAGAGTCTGGGGACGGGGGGTCGGTCATCTGGTGCGAATTGGCTCGTTGGTAGCGGGTAAGAGAAGAAGAAAGCTTCGCCTCTTGGGAATTCGACGAAACTCAAAAGGCACAGAGACAAGCCTTTGCCTCGTGGTTTGTGTGTGGCAATGTGTGTGTCTACAGCGTACATACAGTGTATGATTCGGCGGAATATGTGAGTGAGACATGGGAAACGGGACAGGAAGACAGACACTTTGCTGCCTACTCGCCTGTATGCGCCGAGTCCTGCGCCAAGCGAGACTTCACTAGCAACGCCTCGCGCGTGTGCTTGGCTTCCCATTGCGGGCAGAGCTGGCAAATCAAGGTTTTTGCGCATGCGACCACGATGGCGGCGATCCATATCATATCCATGGCCAACCCCAGCTGCTCCAGCCCCCGGTCTCCACCGTCCAATGACGTTGGCCCCGATGGGGTCCCTCATCATCCTTCGCTTCGTGCTACAATAAAGGGGAGACGCTAGTTCGAGTTTCGACAGACCCACGAACTGCAACCGGGCGCATGCGGCGGCACGACGTCACTGGGCGGACATTGTCCGGTCAGTTTTCGGTATTGGCTCAGCATCCCTCCCACTCCCACAACCTGGAGAGAGAGAGAGAGCAGCACACCGATGAGCGAAGGGGGGGGGGAAGGCCTAGAACGACACACGGAGTAAGCATCCTGCATTTCCGGTCAGGTGATTTAACTCCGGACATGGCCGCCCGTATTTGAAGCCTCCCCCAGCCTTCTTATCAGGTCACTCCTGCATGAATGCAACCACGGAACGCTTGAACCCTGCGCCGAGCCCTAGTGTAATCAGTCCCCTTGTTTGTCTTTTCGGGAGGCCGTATCTCGTTCGGAGAATGAACCTCGGGCGCAGATAGGTCTGTCCCCGGCCTCAAAAGATAGACCTGAAATGGCGTCGCCCTTGGAGAGCGCTATTGCTGCACAAGTTATGACCACGCAACGCCCATGCCGCCACCAGAGATGCGCCGGCAATTCTTATCTTCTCGCCCCAGATCCATTACGCTCTGCATCTTGGGTTAGGATACATAGTAAATGCGGGGGGGGAGAGGTGCGACATTAGTGTCATGGGAAAGGGTTCATTCCCACAAATATCGCCCTCCCCGGAGGGTCGCATTCACGCCACGATGGAATCAATTGGCCTGTCCAGACTTTCATCAATCTAGGGAATCGTAACCGCTGATCGCGTCCTGCCGCGTTTCATCCTGTGCGACGAGATCCCAAAGGCTACGTCCGGGCAAGAACAGAAACCTGAGCTCGAGACCCTTGCTGTGCTAGATAACTTAATTTGGACCTTTGACGCGTAATGTCGTAACGGTCTTCTGTTTGCACGGGAGGATCGACAACCCGTTGCTGGAGACCATCGGCATTTCTGGATCCAGCTTCTATTGGCTAGGGCGCAAACAAGCAAATGCGGCCTGGGCCGAGGCTGAATCCGATGCACTGATGCGGCTCGGGGGCGGAAGCCGAGATGAATCAGCATGCCTTGCCGAATTGTAACGTCTCGGGATATTGTAGCCATTCGGAACAAAGCCGAAAGAAATCAACCCATGTGCCATAAGAGGGCAATTCGTTGGAACCCTTAAGGTGGCTTAAGCAATTCATGTATTCAGGATTCATTTTGAGGCTTGACCTGAATTCATTTCATTGAATCTGTCCAAGAGCAAAAGCCAGACTTCATCTTCAAACTATCGCAAACAGGATGGCGCTTACGTATACCTTGTCCGCCCATCTCGCGAATAGTGTTCGCACGACTTTGCGCGAACGACGGCAGTCATTGGACATGGCACAGCCCAGGCGCTCATTTTCGCCGCAGCCACCAGTTGCTTCCAGTACGACAAACTGGGAAGTACCAAAAATAGCTGCTACAAAAAGGGACGAAGAGGATCATAAGCAGTATCACCAATGAGCACTTGTGGATGTAAGCAAAGACGCCCCGTGCTAGCGACTTTAAACAAATTCTTACTACTAAGCAGGAGTCGATGGATTGCCTAACAAAACAATTTGAACAAGACGAATGAAAAGGCCATGGAATTTGTTTTATTAGATAGCAAGCACGTGTATAATATATTTCGAAACAGCAGCATTGATGGGTCTGGGTTGACATTTCTAGTACATTATTAAATCCGCAAATGCTATTTTCTCTATTCTTAATTCGATAAAATCATACTCTCCGGAAGTGTTTCTGGATCTCCTATCTGCTGCACAATCGACAAGAAATCCTCGGAAGATATGCCAATCGTGTCCAAGAACTCCATGTTGCTGGTTACGTGAGGGTGCAGGTAATGCAGGGGATGATTGGGATCGGCCGTCATTGCCAGGCCACTAAAATTGCTGTCCGTCGACTGCAAGTCCTCGACTCCAGCGGAAGCCATTCGCGTAGGCTCCACTGTGGTAAGGTCTTGTGACGCCAAGGACAGGATCGGATGGCCTTGCTGCTGCGCCTTCTCCATCAGCTCCAAACACAACCCGCGTACGTGTTGGTATTCGGCTCTTCGTGCCAACGCAATTCGGTTTCCTCTGGAGATGAGGCTCTCGAAGATTTGTTCCGTTGTTTGGTGGCAGAAATCGTAGTCGGTCACATTCGGAAAAAGGGTCTCGGCCATGGTGAGCTGGAGAGCAGCCCCGAAGCAAAACTCGAGGTCATACGGAAGGAATGGCTCTAGATGGCAATCAGCATATGACATTTGCGTGACATGGTGATATCTCTGTACCCAGTAGACTATATTCACTGATCAGAATGTGAAGAGTCTTGACGGCGGATTTGATGCCGGTGGAGATTACCGCAGCGGTCTGATCGAGAAAAGTTGCCCAGTTCTCGTGACTCGAGTGTCCCAAGGCATCCAGTCTTTCTTTGATCAGAGAGAGCAGAAGTGGTCGAGTAGCAAGTATCACACACTGAATAGTTAGCCAATGACTCGAGTTGCGCATCTCGTCGCCCACACTGACTTGATGATATAGCATTGTCAAATAGCGCGTGCCTCGAGGCATGGTGCCGACTGAGTTCTGCAGCTTCAAGTGGATGATTCGTTCGATTTCCTGGGCATGGTGCACAAGGGTATGCAGTATAGATCTTGTTTGCTCGAGGAAGCTTTCTAGGGGTAGGTTTACAGGCTTATAGAGTGCTACCGATCACACGTGTTAATTTCCATGGTACTAGACCGGGGTTGTGAGAAAGGTTTGCACTTACTTGTTAGGATGACAGACTGAAGATGCGAGAGGTTGACTTGTAGGCTGCGAAGGCTATCACTCGCGCTCCCAACGTTTGATGGAGGCACAAGTGCTGTGACATCGCTGTTCTGGATTGACATCGGCAGCCCAACAGACGATGAGAAGTGTCGATCCATGATGTAGAGTGTCCACCACAAGTCACGACAGTATGTCGTGGTCTCGGAGCCTAGAACGTCGTCGGGAAGCTGTGTGTGTAGGCCTTCTAGCTGCGCAATCCGTATGGCTTGCCCCAGCTAGAGTTGTCAGCAGTTACAAGCCGTCGAGAATTTCTGGAGCACGTACGTAGATGTAGCCCGATTCCCTGTCATCGATTGAGAAAAGGTAAAGGCCTGCTAATGCCAAGACCTCTATGCCAAGCAGACTGTCCTTCCATAAAAAGGTCGTGTCTGGCATCATGGCCATAGCGCGGGTAAAGAACTTTGCACCGGGCGGTTCTTTCACGCTTGTTTGAGGTGCATGAAATGCTGTGCCATAGGCCAATATGATTAAGAATTTGACCATCCAGAGACGGCAATCGCTCGCTTTTGAAAAGGTATCTGCGTAAAAGTCGCGGATTTCGTTCTCGAACCCAGTCTCGTCAAACAGTCTGTACGTCTGGCCGAGGTGGAATTTGACCGTGTTGAAGAGATAGATGGCATGGTCCAACGAAGGCAACCCGCTGACATCGGGCATATCGACTTCTGGCACGTTCGACCATGACAGTTCGTAGACATCGGGGTCGATCAAGTCTTGCGGAATCGTAGCACTTTCTGGGTGCAACTTCTCCCCCAAAACGAGCGCGAGTCGGAATGTGAAGGACCACGTCGACCACGCGGAAAGCCAGACTGCGTCGTGTCAGCTGGAATCATCTGCAGGGTACAAAGATGACTTACTCCAGTTCCGCTTGTTTCTTCGGGTGTTCTTGATAATCTGGGACGGCAGAGTAAGTCCCCATGACCAGACATTCGTCAACGCATCACTCGTGTGATAAGACGGCGGCGCACTGGACGGATCGGCAATACCATCGTGTCTTGCTTCCTCCGTCGTCGGCGCAGGCGAGACCAAAACTTCGTCAACCGTATTCCTGGAACGGGCATTGCCACCAGCAGCATAGGCCAAATCGTTTGGGTGTTGGAAGCGGGGTGACAGATCTGCACTAGAGATGGATCGCAAGCCAGGGGATGGACACCGTGGACGCCGCAGAGGTGGTTCGGTTGAGGCTGTGACAGGGGATAGTTGCTGGCTCCCAATGACTGGTCGTGATTCGGCGTTGCTGAGGGATGAAGAACGTCTATGTTGCTGCACCTCTCTTTGTAACTCCTGTAGATATCTAGAGTATGGTGTCAACGTCATGTTCAATGAACTCGGGGCGCGTAACAAACTTTTCAGATACCACAACTTTACTTCCACTCTCTGTGAAGTGGCATTTGATTGAGCGACGCCGGCAGTTTTGACACGGCTCACTGCCAGAACATTTGATCTTGCTCTGCCGACAGGACACACAACTGCTCGCAAGTTAGCACTCAAGTACGCACCTCAGAATCATACTCACGCATTTGCCGTTCTTCTGGTTTTGGTGGTCTCATTTCGCTTATTTGACTCCATGACTGCGCAATGCTGGGCCTGCGATTCCTTGAAGCAATGTCAAAAGTATGGAAGCCAAGGCCCCTGATCCTCAGTTCTACGGAGTTCAGAGCCCTACCCCGGCTCAACTTGGCGACAAGCGAAGAAACATCGTGGGGTATTGTGGGCTGGAGGTTTGCCGGAGGTTCGCCGAATCATGGAGAGATATCTCCGCTTCCCCGCAGGTGTTCGGTGCACACCCACGGGAAAGACTGACTAGCCAAGTCCGGTATTGAGAAATAGAAACTTGGTGATTGGGCCGGCATCCTGCTAGCAGCGCCACATGGAGCTCGAGCTGCTTCTCAGAATGCACGTGCTGGAATCACCCAAGACGAAATGCCGCTATCAACCCCGGCGTCGGAAGGGGAAGCCGAGACGTGCAGAATTAGCTGGTGTAACATTGTTATCGTGGTCTCTATAGATCTAACCCGATTCTGCTAAATAACATCAAACTCTACAGTTCCCCATTCTTCAAACGTGCATGACCAGTGCCCCGGTTCGTCCATCGGCATGGCTCTGAGGCAGCTTCCGGGCATGATGACCTGCCCAGGGAGGAACTCTACGTCAAATTCTACCAGGCGATTCACCAGCCAAGCAAAGGCATTGAGGGGATTTCCCAAAATGTAACTCGTATTACCCGACATGATTTCCTTCCCCTCGAAGCGGAGCACACCTCGCGTATTGCTCAAGTTCAATTCTGTGAGGCGCCTTGGTGTGCCACCCAAGATGATGGCACCCGTGGAGCCGTTATCGGCCAGGGTATCCTCAAGACCGATTGTCCAGTTCTTGACCCTGGAGTCGATGATCTCCACTGCAGGCACGGCGTAGTCGACAGCATTGATAACATCGGCGACGGTGACATTGGGGCCACGAAGGCGGCTCTTTAAGATAAATGCGGGTTCCAGCTCAACGTAGGGCTTGATAAACTTCTTTCGGGGGAGCTGGGTTCCCTCATAGTGGAAGAGACTGCTCAAAAGAAATCCGTAATCGGGGTGGTCCAGACCAAAGGCATCTTGCATCACCTTGGCGATGTTGCCCAGCTTGTAGCCGACGTGGCGGTCCCCGTGCTGATTGATGGCATACTGCACGCTCAGCCGCTGGATCTCAAATGCCCCCTTGACGTCCAAAGAGGGGAATAGGGAACTCGGAGGTAGTATCGGGACCTGCTTGATTCGTGCATTGCGCAGGTCTTCTGCTATCTGCTCTAAGTCTGCAATGGTCACGGCTGCATCCCGCGAAGCAGACGCAGGAGTTACCTTGCCGAATGTCATGGTGTGAGGTTTGAGGACGAGAGATGACTGAAGGGAAATGAAAATTGAATAGCAAGAACACCCTTGAAAAACCAAACAGAATACACAATGACTTTATCTTCAGATATAATAGGTATCAGAAGTCATTATCAAGATGTTGTTACCGAGGAAGCCGAGAAGCTGCATAGGTCGCATAAAGAAGCCGAGTGGTTCGTCAACTGCCGTCCCACCCCCACGATCCCCAGGTTTCGGCTCGGGATTCGCAACCGGTGCCCGCAGTCCCGCATAGCCTCGATGTATTTATTTTCACACTTTGGTACACTTTTCTGTTCCTGACTATTCTATTGCTCTCCTTAAAGCGTATCTGGAAAATCGAGGAACCCATTCTAAACAAGTTGTTTGAGTGCTGAGCCTGTTTGCGATACTAGTTGACAAGCCATACGCAACAGTCTTCCATCATGTTTGATCTAGTTGTTGTAGGTGCTGGATTTAGCGGCCTCCAAGCTGCATACATAGCGCAAAGGGCAGGGCTATCAGTCGCCGTACTCGAGGCTCGTGATCGAGTGGGAGGCAAAAGTTGGTCGGTCCCTCTGGCCAACAAGGCTGGGGTAGCCGATTTGGGAGCGGCGTGGGTGAATGACACCCTACAGCCTCGCATTTGGTCATACATCCAACAGTTTGGATGCAAGGTTGTGAAACAGCGTCTTGGGCATTCGGCGGTGATGCTAACGGCTGAGAATGAACGAATTGAGTTCCCTTATGGAATTACACCAGAGGTAAGCACCCTCAAAAGCTGACCAGGGTTGAATCTAATTATTTCTATAGTTTACCAAAGAGGAAAAGGCAGATCTGGTGAGGATCCGAGACCACATCCAAGCCGAGTCTTTGAAACGTGACGGCCTGCGAGTGGAGGACGACCATGTCACTTTGGACCAGTATGCACGCAACCTCGGTGCAGGGCCGAAGACATTAGCCATGATAAACCTGTGGTCCCGTGTTATGCACGGTCTGGAATCAACAGAAGAGTCGGCAGCATGGTTCATTGACTACTGCCGCACAAACCGAGGTCTTCTGGCTATCCGGGCTGACGACCACACTGGAGGCAACTACTTGCGTCTGCCTGCAGGTGCGCATTCATCCTGTCCGATTGCATAGCTGGAGAGCCGAGTACTGACAGGTATCTACTTAGGAACCCAACAGATTGCTGTAGGAATTGCGGATTTGATTGGGAAGGGTAATATCCACTTGTCATCACCAGTGGCCTCGATTGAACACAACCAGCGACAAGTAACTGTGACCACCACAAACGGGTCTTCTTTTGTCGCCAAAAAGGTCATTATATCGCTTCCGAGTACGATGTACAAGGAGCTCAATTTCTCGCCGTCTCTCCCGGCGGCGGTGCAGGAAGTCACTGGGTCAACAAAACTGGGGCATTACAACAAGGCCATCGTCTTCTATCAGCGGCCCTGGTGGAGGGATCTCGGTTTCAACGGTTTTTTCATGAGCTACAACGGCCCTGTTTGCGTGGCTCGCGACACCAGCGTCGATGAAGACGGTGTGTATGCCTTCACCTGCTTCGTCAACGGTCGCCCGGGCGAGCAGTGGGCCAAGCTTTATCCCCATGAGCGACGTAAGGCTGTTCTTGACGAGATTGCCACCATCTTCAATGTTGGAGTAGACTCAGAGGCGTACCGACCGGTGGATTTTGTCGACCAGATCTGGAAACATGAGACGTATAGCAGAGGGGCTTTGGCACCAGTGACTGCCCTGGGCCATTACACCAAGTATGCGGATGTCTACGGGAAGCCTGTGGGCAATCTTCATTTTGTAGGAACTGAGTACTCCCGCGACTGGAAGGGATACATGGAGGGAGCGCTCGCTTCGGGAGAACAGGGTGCAAAGGAGGTGATTGAAGCTTTGAAGGAGCTGCCTACAAGGTCGAGGCTTTAGTTAGGCAATGGTTGCTTTTTCACGCAGCGGTATTGAGGAGAATTGGATTCAACACTAGGATAAGCCGAAGTTGCTATTCCTCAACATTTCCCTAGTGCGTAGCATCATGGTGATTCCCCGTGCAGCTCTATGACTTGGTTGAAGTTATTAGGATGGGTGCTCCAAATATGCACAAAAGGTGGGCAATCGGTCTCTGTTTCTCAATTGTCGTCAGCGATGACACAGGTCACATAGGGAATCTTGACAGTGTTGTCGATCTGGTAGGCCTCTTCCTGGTGATTCCACCTGTTGCACTTAGTACTGGGGCAGGCGGCCTTTTCGCGCACGCCTGTTTCACAGTTCGCGTGTAAGCCCAAGTCAACCACCATTTCTGCCCAACCGCTTACACCGGCATTCACGCAGCTCTCTTCATTCGTAATTGGCTCGGTCACAACACGGTCATACGCAGAATTGAATAAGAAGATCGGCTGGCTTCGCTTAATGCACCAAGAGTCATGTGGAGGTGGCGTGCAGCCTTTCGGAAGTGGTCTCGGGTGCGGAAGCCGATGGTGGTGGGGGCTAGGCGGCTCGGGTTGCTGAAACGGCACAAGGCAAGATTGTCCATTTAAATGCTGCAGCATGAGATGGGAATAGCAGTGAATGGTTCTTCAATATCAGCGGGTTTGATGTTCTGAAATCTCAATTATTCCCAAAACAGCAAAATGAACCAAACCGTCACTAGCACTAAGACAACCGCAATCCAGGACATGAGTCGTTCTATTGCATCGACCCTCAACGACCCTAGCCTTTTCGTTGGGAAGGCTTACATCAATGGTCAATGGGTTTCCTCCAAGTCCGGCAAGACATTCCAAGTTCGGAACCCAGCTACAAACGACATCATTGGGACGAGTCCTGAGTCGTCAGTTGAGGATCTCCAGGACGCCATTCGATCCGCCTCCGAAGCATTCCCTGAATGGAGAGCATTCTCAGGAAGGCAACGTGGCCGCATTCTGAGGCGTCTATTTGACCTGATCGTACAGAACAAAGAAGACATTGGTAAAATCATCACAGCCGAGAATGGAAAGTCCAAGGGAGATGCTGAAGGTGAAGCCTTGTTTTCAGCCGGCTTTTTCGAATGGTTCTCCGAGGAGGCTCCACGTATCTATGGAGATGTGGTGCCGCATGGCCAATCCAATGGCCGAATACAGATTCTCAAGCAACCCGTTGGAGTTTGTGGCCTCATCACACCTTGGAATTTCCCAATGGCCATGGGTGCCCGAAAAATAGCTGCTGCGCTAGCTGCAGGCTGCACCGTGGTCCTCAAGTCAGATGGCCTCACCCCGTTTTCGTCTAACGTTCTCGCTGTCCTCGCAGAGCGCGCTGGGGTACCTAAAGGAGTCTTCAATGTCGTGACGGCTCTCGAAAATACTCCTCAGCTCGGCCTGGCTCTTTGCGAGTCAGACGCTGTAAAGAAGATATCCTTTACCGGGTCAACTAGAGTGGGTAGAATTTTGATGCGTCAGTCAAGTGAAACTTTGAAGAAGCTCAGTCTTGAATTGGGAGGTAACGCACCTTTCATCGTCTTTGACGACGCCGATGTTGAGGTAGCAGTCTCCAGCGCACTGATTAGCAAGTTCAAAGTCACAGGACAGACTTGTGTTTGCGCCAACCGCATATTTGTCCAAGAAGGAATTTATGATAAGTTCAGCAAGAGGCTGGTGGAAGAGGTGGCCAAATTCCGTGTCGGCAACGGCACTGACGCCAATGTTACTCACGGGCCGTTGACCACTGGCGTTGCTAAGGTTGATGAGCATGTTCAAGATGCCGTTAGCAAGAAGGCGACGGTTCTACTTGGAGGCAAGCATCGCTCGGATATTGGATCAAACTTCTATGATCTGACAGTGCTTGGAGACGTTAACGACACGATGAAGGTTATGCAAGAAGAGACATTTGGCCCCATTGCAGCACTCGCAAAGTTCAAAACTGAGGACGAGGCCATTAAAAGAGCCAACAGCGTTGATGTCGGCTTAGCTTCCTACGTCATGACGACAGATCTGGGCAGACTGCACCGGGTGTCGGAACGGCTAGAATTTGGCATGGTTGCAGTTAATACTGGCGTTATCTCAGACCCCGCGGCACCGTAAGTAATCCTGCATAAACTCACAAAGTGGATAGTCTACTAATACTTTCTCAGATTTGGCGGAGTCAAGCATTCAGGAGTTGGCCGTGAAGGCAGCAAGTATGGCCTGGACGATTATTTGGTCATGAAATCGGTGGTGATTGGAGGTATTGATACGAAGTACAAACTGTAGAGCATTGCGATCGAAAACCATGAAGCTTGAAAAGTGTTAAATTAAATGGAAATGATAACCAAGAGCATATCTTGCTTCCTTGCTCATGCGTCACTTTGATTGTATGCCTACATTGCAATGCTGTGGCCAAGAAACAATTCTGAAATGGGATGGTTGCGATTTGGGTTTGGCATGATTATTGATCGAACTAAATGACTAGAGAAGATTCTAATTTATATCATGAGATTCTTTTAGGCCGTCTGGCTGATGAGCAATTCCTTGTCCTCGCTCCTTTGAATGTTCCAGCGTCGTCACTCTGTCGCTGGTTTCTCATCGCGGAAGCTACTTGCGCCCCCTTGGCAGTTGTTGTTCGCGTCAAATCAGTATAGACTCGGTATGCTTTTCCTCTTGCCCGCAAAATGTATACTCCAACTCCATCCTTGCCCCGGGCTGGCCACCGACCACCTGTGCCCAGGACACACACTCAATCCTCTGCGACACTGCAATTTCCTCCATGCTTTGTGCCCTTACATATCCAGCTTTACTCTCTTCAACTTCAGTTATACGCTCAACAGCCCTTGCGGCAAAGACACTGTCCCAAACAGCCTCCCGGAGCGGCCGCCGTCGCAGGATCTTCAATACCCGTCGCCGAACCGCGGGGTCCCGGCATTTAGCTCCGATGATGTAGAGAATAGGGAGGATAGCTACCTCTGGTGTGAATGCCGGCTTCAACGACCCCACGCATAGCTGATGCGCTGCTGCGACGTCGTCTGCCATTGCCACGCATTTCTGGAAGTCGGGCAAAAACTTGTCGTACTCCATTTCCCTACCCGGGCCGAGGCTACTAACGAGGATCCACAGAATGGTATTTTGTAGTCGCAACAGCTTTATGAGACGGTAGCTCCTGGTATCCGTGCCACTGTGGCCGGGTTGATTCAGCAATTTCTCAAATCGACGGGACCACGTTTCTAGCTGCTCGATGATAAGCTCTTTGGAAGCGTTTGACGGCACTCCATCAGCGAAAGATGCTTCTTGCGCCATCCATTGTAGCCTCATGCACCGAGCGACGAGCACCTGGAGGTAGTCGGCGGCATGGTTGAGCGAATCGAAAGCGTCGTTCAAGGACGAAAGTCTCGAAATCTCCGTTTCCTGGATGTGGGTTGGGGTCCAACGGACAAGAAATGCGACAGCCTGCAAGTCAAGACGCCGTATCTGCCTCACGACGTGCGCGAGGAGCATGCGGCTGCCTGAAAGAACATTTACATCGGAGCCATTGCTCTCGCTCAACAACGCCTGGGGAATGTTGCGCGAGAGCTCCACGCCGCCTTGCAGATGCGTCAAGGCCTGGAAATAATTACCCGCAAGATTGTCAAAACTTGTAAATAGATAGCATACTAACAGGGTGATTGCCATTGTCTCGACGCTATCGCCACTCTTTTGTGCTAGAACAAGCTGGATGGCCTTGTTATAGTAGTACAAGGGCTCTTGGTCTAATAGGTTGGCGCAACCGTCATGGTACTTTCTGTGAAGCAGGGCCAGAGCCACAGCAGCGTGTCGCACCGACGGGACTGTTTGAGAAAAGAACATGAGAGTTTTGCGCCATGAATCGCTTGGGTAGTATTCGTTCAAATTTTTTACGGAGACGAGCTCGAAGAATGACAAGGCCTCTGTATGGACTGGGGTAAGAGCTGGCAACATCATGAACGGTCTCAGCTTTTGCAAGGTCAGACTGTGGTGGTTCTGAGGACATGAAGATGGAGGTCGCTTGATATTGACAGCGGCACAAGAATCGGGCAGGCCACAGCTTGCTATTGCAATAGCCTTGGTGTGATGGTTTTGGTTCGCATTCACTTCGGACTCGGCAAAGCGAGGAACCACATCATAGCCGTCGCAAGTCCGCCCCGTGGACTGACACTTTAAGCACGAAGGCCAGGTCTCGTCGCATTTGACCCGCCGTATTCTTCAATGCTGTCAGTGAGTTCGACTTACCCAACGAGAGTAACGGAACCGCGTCAAGCAGACTTACTTGCAGGTTCTGCAGCCAAACTTTGATTTGGGGGCAAACTTGCGAGGTCTCTTCCTCCAGGCTTGTCTCGCAATTTTGGCGTCATCTTTGGTCCGGTTCATGGTCATTAGTGGGATGAGAGATAGGAGACGATCTCGGAGCGTTCGATACGTGCGTCAAAGCGGCATGAAAAAATGCGTCGTACAGAGGATCTCCCAAGAATTACTACTCGTCGGTTCGTACGCCAGTGGAGAAGGTCTTTTACCCAAGACTTAAGAGCGGGAAGTTGAGCCGAACGGAGGCTTAATAATGAGAGGAATCCTCAACGAACTAGGCACGCCAAGAATTGGTATCCCATGCCCTTGAAAAGATAGTGCTTACCATGAATGGTGCTTCCTGATTGGGCGGTTCGTACAAGTGGACACGACGGAAGTGGAGGGCACTGGGCCACAACAAGACGACGAGTGGTGGCTTAGCACAGCATTTGGGCCGCGCCCGAAGATCCTAATTGCATGGTGGTGAAACTGGGGGGATTGAGTGACTTAGGAATCAACAATGCAGCACTTGATTATTTGCTCGTTCGTACAAGCGGAGAAATAAAGTTACGCGCACTATTAGAATGACGAGGTCTATCTGGTAAAAAATAGAAGTGTCGAAGAGTTTCCAGCATGTATAAATAGTGCCCCATCCTGAAATAAGAAAAATGGCTTCAAAAATACTAACAAGACACCAAAAGTGCCATCGAAGAATATCTTTGTCCACGAAAATGAAGCGAATCATAACTGGTCTTACCCTCTTTGCAGGTCTTGGGTGCAGAGCCGAGTGCGGGAATAATTCGACCATGATCTACGATTTTGACGCTGTGAGTTCTTGGTCGTTGCTGAACTCCACTGTCTTCACGATTAGCTCTTCTGATAATTATGTAGATTAAGCCATCGGCCAAGCTCATCTGGACACCATGTTTCGACGACTTCAATTGCTCTAGACTCCAAGTTCCTCTTGACTATGCGAACCCGAGCCTTGGCACGGCTGCCATCGCTTTCATGAAGTTGGTCGGTAAAAATGCCACGGCCGATTCTCAGAGCCTTGTGATCATCCCCGGTTAGACCCCAAAGGCACCTTGAGTGCACACAACCAAGCTAACGCTACATCAGGCGGCCCGGGCGGCTCTAGCATCGACCTTCTGCAGGAATACAAGGACAAAGTCGGACAGATGTTTGGCGAGACATACAACTTCATCTCCTTTGACCCCCGAGGGGTGGACAGAAGTGGCCCGATCCTTGACTGCTTCCGCAACAATACGAAAGCACGTGCGGCCTTTAACCGAGTCCACTACACTGGCGCCACCAACACATCCTCTACGTCGCTAGAGGAACAGTACTACTCGGCCGCCATCTACGGAGAGTGGTGCGAGGAGGCGGTGAAGGCCGAGTCACCACACGGCTACTACGTTACCACTCCGGCGGTCGCTCGCGACCTGCTCAGCTTTGTCGAGGCAGAGGCTACGCTGGCCCGCCGATCGCCTTCAGAAGCTAAGTTGTGGGGCTTTGGTAACAGCTACGGCACAGTTATTGGTACTACGTTTGCTTCCATGTTTCCCGACCGTGTCGGAAGGCTGGTGCTCGAGAGCGTCATGGATGTAGACCAATATTACTCCAACAACTGGCGGAGCAACTTTCTCGACTCAGACGAGTCGTTCAAACAGCTGCCGATCCTATGCCATGCCGCAGGGCCTGATTTGTGTTCTCTATGGGGACCGACGCCGGACAACATCACGGCCAGGATAGATAACATCATCCAGAAGATCAAAAGCCACCCCATCCCGGTCAGCGGACTCGACGGCCAGACTTTACCAGAGATGGTCACGTACTCTGATCTCAAGTCATTTATTGTATCCGGGCTCTACGAGCCGCTGATCAACTTCCCCATCTTGGCCGACGTTTTTGCACAGCTGGAGAGGGGCAATGCCTCGGCTCTCGTGGGAATGTCAGAGACGCTAGGCTTCGACTCCGATGGGGGCGTCATCATTCGGTGCGCGGATTCGTACCGAGACAACAAGCTTATCACGATTGAGGACTGGAAAGACTACATTGAGGACACCGTTTCCAACAGCAAGTATATTGGCGACATCTTCCCCATCTGGGCGAGGACAATTCTATGCAGGTCACTCCAGCCACAATTGCCCGATAGCATGATGATTCAAGGTAAAATCTCCTTTTAATGGCTGTTGCGACAATATTTCTTGCCAAACACAAAGCAGTCGTTATTCAAGTAATTATTCTAACTCTCTTATACAGGTGTGGTTACTGGTATCGACAAACCCGTGTCTTTCCCGATTCTATTCACAAGCAATACGCTTGATCCTGTCGCACCTGCAGCAAAGTATGTTATCCAATAACTCGTTACCTAACGATAAACAGTTTTCTGACGCTTTTTAGTGCTCGAAAAATGTCCTTACGATTCCCAGGGTCGGTAGTGCTCTTGCAGGAAGCTGTTGGCGTAAGTGCTCAAAGACTCCTAACCTAATCAACTATTTCGAGAAACGTTCTTGTCTAACCCTTCCGCTCTCTTATCTGGATACAGCACCCCGTAACCACACAGGGAGGTTCCACTTGCTACTATGGATACATTCAGGCATACCTTCAAGGCGTGATGCCACCGGCCAATATCACCTGCCCGCAGCAGTTTGTACCATTCATCGATGGACCCAGCAGGATTTGATCAGGGTGTCAAGGAATAAGTCATTTGCGCAGTGTAGTGTCACCGTTTGTTTGCTCTACTATTTGCAATGAATTGGTTCACATGCATAACGTGACTTTTTTCACTACAACATCCCGCTCATGACCGGTGTAAACATGTAAATGGCCTTTCTACGTCCACATTGACTATTCACCATTAAAGAAGTACTAAAGTGAGTCTTGCAGTATGCAAGGTTGAGGGGGAGGTTAAGGGGGTTAGTGATTTCGTCGTTTGATTGGTTAGTGCTCAGCAGCACAGCCGCACTGCAACTCTGTGGGTCAGACCAGCCCCAGCACATGGCTCTCCTCAGTGTCAAGTCCGCCTAGCACGAGATCCTTAGGGCCAGGATTAAGATCCTGATTCATTGCGTACTTGTGAAAAGTTACCAACGAGCCAAGTCTCGAGTAGGCTTGAGTCGAGGAAACATCCCAGTATTGAAGCGATTGCCACAGTGTACCGAATATCTAAGAAATGTTCCTTGGGTTATTCTTTTGCTACGATCCTCGGCAAAGCCCCATGGCTTGTAGTGGCACTTCGCGATCTCCTGGGTCGTGCATAAGGCTGGGATTGGGGGCAGGGCGGCCGCGGGGAGTCGCATGGCAAGGAAGTCTTGGTCCTAAATTTGGCCCCAGCGCTCGCTTCGCCGCGGCTGAAATGCCAGGCTCGTCGATTGCATCCAGTTGATGAAACCAGGAGAACCAGCCCGAGCCCCAATTCATTTCGTAGAGTTCAGCAATATTGTCTGCAATTCAAATCCAGAGAGTTTCTCATCTAGTCACCCAGTCGGAAAAGCATGCCTGGTGCTAGCAATCAACCACCCCATATTCTCAGAATTACGCACAAATCAACTCCAAGAAGAATCGAGGCTAGGTGCTGGCCACTTCGCCTTATTTGGGTTGCATCAGATGCTTGGTCCAGCCTCATGCTGACACTATGAAACATTAATACTCTCCTGTGTCTTCGTTACTTCACAACGCCCAGGGAGAACCTAATAACAAAGCTCTGGACTCCTCTACAGAATTCATTTACCCAGAACTACCATTCATAATCCTTTATCATCTTCATTCGTCACCCTGGTTGTTGAGCGCCAGCAGCCATGACACATTTTCAAGACTGGTACCCCGAATGGGGCTTCATCTTCAATCGCATCATACAGGACAATTGTACCACTGAGTACAACTTCATGTTACAAGGCGCCACAACTCGCCAGGTTTGGCAGGATTCGCTCCGATGGACAGGAGCTGGCACTTCGACAGCTCATGCCGTGCCTCTCGTCAATTGCATTATCGAGCACTCTTCCGAATACATCAAGTCGGGTATGGCGGCTGCGGGCGTTATGTTGGGTTTGGCGCCAACCATTCTGGCAACACTGGGCTCCGGTGTCGACGAAACATCCGTCCTTTCTGTCATAGGCAGGAAGCCACTCCTTGCGCTGTTCCTAAGCGCTGGATCTCCTGCAGTTGTGCCCCTGCGTCTCTTCCAACACCGCAGACCGACCGAAGTTATCGACGAGCGAGCCAGCCGCCTGAACCCAAATTACTTCTCTGATCGCTGGGCGATCCTGATCCTCATGTTGGAGTATTTTGCCGTTTTGGCGGCAATCGTGAACCTAGGCACCTTGGGGTACGAGTTTGGCATCAAAGTGGTGGTTTTTGTGCCTCATTTGACCTGGCTAGCTCTGGTTTGGGTTTTTGGAGCCGTCATACCCCATGCTTTTGGGGCTCTTTCTCTGTGGTTCAGAGTTCGATTTGAGAAAGACGAAAATATGGGACGAGACCAACGCATCATCGACTGGATGACGCAATCTACTGAAAGGCGCGTCGTTCATATTGGACCGGAAACCCTGTTCTGCGCCTTTCTTTCGGGGTTCACCTCAATCTTGATTGGCTCACACCTCATATTTGGTTCGCTTCTATTCTCAAGCGCGTTGTTCATATCTCCACGAGACTCGCTACCAGTCATCTTGAGATTCTTGGGCTCAGTGATTCTTTGTAGGATGGTGCTCATGTATGAGTTGGCCAAACTACGAGGTCTGTTCCATACAAGGGGTGGAAGCCGGCTTGTGGAGCATGACTCATTCCAGCATGACGCGAGAAGTGACATTGAAGGGCTTTGGCGGCAAGACTCAATCCAATCTTATGCTTCGTCTACTTTGAAAGATGAAAAATTGTAATGGTAGCATAGCACAGAGTAGAGGTCTGACTTGGGGTTTCTACTATTGGAATGGAAGACCAAGTTGATATTGAAAGGAACAAATGTATAATTAGAACAGCCCACGTCAGCTATGAACACGGTATTTATGCCATCGAGCAATACTGCTGGAGCCAGTGATAGGCGCTATGCAGAGCGGGTCCTATGTGACTAGGCGCCCTCCAGACCGTGCTCTGTGCCCAGCCACTAGCTACATAGTTGCGCAGTCCTTAATGTGACCTTAATTCGCTCAAGCCTGGAGATTCTAGAAACTTCAGTGTAACCTAGGCCCACCGACAACCTCAGCAGAGCAGCACAATCCGAGACTCGGATCTTCTCGAAAAACACTCTTCGCAAGAGACCAGAGCTCCTATCCCCAGTATCGCAATCAAAAAATGAGCATAGATCTTGCAGGCCTACCGGACGCTGCTCCCCAGCGTCCGATCTCTAAGCTCCGCTTCGCAGATGTAACCCAATCAACCAGTTCGAGGTCTGAAAGGGAGGACCGCTGACAACACTTTTAGGTTGCAGTCACGGCTACGGCGCAAGACTTCGCCGGTATCTACCGAGGGAAGCAACAGCATCCACCGGATTTCACTCATGTTCTTGAAAGGGCACGAGCTGCTGGCGTGGATAAGGTGATTCTCACTGGCATGTCTCTGGCGGACGTGGCTGTGAATGCGCAGATCGCCCGCTCCCAGCCCCAGGGCAGTTGCTTCTACACAATTGGTGTCCATCCCTACAATGCTGCGCAGCTATCAGGTCAAGGGCCGGCGGCTCAGTCGGAACATCTCGATAAATTGGCGGAGCACATCGACAATGCCATTGCCCAAGAACCGTCATTAGTCGTAGCGTACGGCGAATTGGGCCTAGATTACGATCGTCTGGCGCTGGCGGATAAGGATACGCAAATTGCGGCATTCAAAGCGCAGCTCGATCTGTTTGTCCAAAAGGGCTGGAGGTTGCCAATGTTTCTTCACTGCCGTGCCGCGTTCGATGATTTCGTGGATATCATGAAATCCTATGTCGACAAACTCCCATGCGGTGGCCTCCTTCACAGTTTTGTCGGGTCTAAAAGTCAGATGGAAATGCTAATACAGCTTGGACTTGGCATTAGCGTAAATGGCTTCAGCTTTAAGGATCGTGAAAGCTTGGACATGGTTGCGGCAATCCCTCTGGATAAGCTCCAGATTGAGACAGACGCTCCATGGGGAGAGATCAAGCCCACTTCGGACTTGGGAAAGCGATACTTGGCAAATGTGCCTCCACTGCCTGCCAACAAGAAGAAGGACAAGTGGGATGCGTCATGCATGGTGAAAGAAAGGAATGAGAGCTGTGCGATAGACCGCGTCGCGTATATTCTGGCAGGGTTGAAGGGCATAACTGTGGAAGAGCTATCCGAAGCAGCATGGAAGAATAGCATAGCTATGTTCGGGCTAGGTGACCAATGAGCGTCTGGAATGCTTGTATTAATCTTACGAGCGGAGAAAAGCAAATTCTAATACCATATTGGTGCTACTAGTTACTTGTCAATGCTTCAACTTGGAGTTTTTGAAACGTCTCAAGAGTGAAGAGGTGTCGCCCATGGGTACGTGGATTCCTAGCGAATCTGCAAACATGTAGTGCGCTACCGTATAATACCCCAGCAACCCTGCCAAAAAGCCAAACACTCCAGCAGATTTCATCAGTGCGGTGCTCAGAGGTATGTTGCCGTCGGCATGCGCAAACTGTGAGCTTGCGTCTAGGACGAAACAAAGTTCAACAGTAATGAAGATACAGATGTAAACAATGTTACTACACCACTTATCAGTCCCATCTTGGTCGCACAATCGTAACACCTCCACTTACAATGCGCAGCTTGCGACCAGGAAGAAGACGTTTAGCACAGCCCAGACTTGCGAAATTGTTAGTAGTCTTTCAGTTATGACTCGAACAGTTACTCACTGAGTATAAAAAATCCGAAGGCATTATAATATTCTGGGGTGTATCCACCATACGACTCGACTATGCCAAGGGATGGTATTAGAAGCACACCGTAACCGCCGTAGAATAGACCTTTGTGGTTGTTAGTGGACCCGACACAGATCTCTCGACCTAAGCGTCGAACACAGCAGAGGTGAGATAATTTAGCCTACTTACCAAAAGCAGTCAAAACAGTGTACGAGAAGGTGTTCCCCCTGAGCATTTCCCATTGTGCCGAAATTATCAGCGCAATAGAGGCAACAAAACACAAGTCACCCATAAAGAGTGATTGGTTTGAGACGCCCCGCAGGCCCATCATAGCCAGAGAGACGGTCAAAAGCGTGGTTGCGAAACCGCCCATGGCCAAGGGAGACTTTTTTGTTAATACATGTAAATTCTTCGAACCAAAGAGCTTCTCACAGGGTTTGCCAACGTCTCCGGAAAAGCTTTGCGGCTAATCTCTGTCCCACTGCCACACTCCTCGTCGCCTTTGAGGATGGAGGATGACAGCGCAGCATCCGGCTTGATAGCCTCTTGTTGAGAAGCGTAGAGCATTGCAGAGAGAAATTCCAATCTTTGTCGTGTGATAAGTGGATGGATCGAGGCAAGTTGCCGTTCTCAAAACGATTGCGCTACAATAACAGGGTCACAGGGCAATGTTATGTTTATTTGGTCGTGGAACCAGCATCGCTTATGAAAATTCATCTCGTTCCGATTTGCAAACTGTCCCTAACTTGGAATGGATTCCGAATTGTCCCGATACAAGTGATAGTGCCGTCTTGATGTTGATGTAGCTTGACGTGCCTACCCTAACGTTAAGGCGGGATCATCAGTGCTCGGCTTCTCAACCCGACGTGCAAACCCTTTCCAAGCCGAGAATCGGACATAATTCTGGTGAACTACATCGGGTTAGCGTATCTGGGCCCTAGAGACAATTCTGTGATGGAGGGAATCTATGTGGCGTTAGTGTATCCGGGCCCGGACCCCCGCCTATTCGCTCCTGACATGGCCTACGGCATAGCTTAATGGTGTGTGCATCCCGACTAGTAAAGCATTCACATTCAGTCCAGTACAGAATAAAAGCATATTAGTTCTACCAAGATGTTGAGGCTGTTGCGGCACTCGTGGTAATCGCGCAAGGAACCCCTATATGTTATCAGTTTCTTGCTCTGATGCCAGCAATTCAGACCACGGTCGAAAGCCATGTAGCAGAATGCAAACCTTCAAAGATATACAGGTGTCATCAACGCAGTTGTTCTAACTAGCTGTAGCTTTGAGAGCGGGTACTTCCCAGTGCCACAGTACAAAGCTGACGAAAAAGCAGAAACACAAAGGCTACCAAAAACAATGGATTCACTAAGAGTCGAGTAGGATGCTCCTACGAATATATTGCGCACGAATGTAGAGCCCCATCGCTTATGAATAACAATTACTCTGTTTCATGATGATTCGCTGAGCGAAAACTGAGTAGTCCAAAACTGTTTCTTCTCAGTGCCCAAATCTCCTCACATCTCAGCCATTGCCTGACTTTGACCTTGCCGCAAGCTTGAAAGTATCTTCCCGTTAGAACATTGTGCGCAAGGGCATTCGAAATAAGCTAGAGTAAGCCCCGGCAGCAAAGCGTTGAATCGGGCACTTAGGCGTGGACATGACAAAAGAATTGTTTTCAGACAACGATCTCTTTGAGCTTTTCAAGAGCGGATGCGATGCTGTCTATGCCTCATGGTAAATCTACTTCTACACCACCTTGAGTCTCTAATCTTTCAAACAATCGACACTTTTGCCTTTTTAACCATCCCGCGAAAGAACAAAAATACGTCTCTCCAGAATCCAACAGGTGGTTCGTCACACGTCGTCTCATAAGCTGTGACTTGGGGTGCTTCCCACACAAGATCAACGTCCTCGGGCTTGATCCACTTCGTCTTCTTTATGAACTTCCATGTAGTAAAAAGAACAATTGCTAAAATTGGCATGGCGTACGCTGTGACAAAAGCGCTCGGGTCAAAGGGCGAAAGGCTCCTATATCCGCAGAAAAAAGCAATCAAGATTTCCCAAACCAATGCAATATATGCAGACCACGGCTGGAATCGACCAAAGTAAGGCAACTTTGATCGGTCCATACCTTGAGCAACACAAGCTTTGTGGAAGTGGATGTATGTGATGCAAATGACAATAAAGTCTACCACGATTGCGCCAGTGGCTAGGTTGATAAGCCAATTGAGGACAATAGCAGTGTTGTTTGAGAGCTGCAAAAATGAAGGGAAGGGGAACAACATAACAAGAGCAAAACAGTAGATGGGTACGCCTTTCTTGGTACACTTGGTGAGCAACTTCGGGGCCCGACCCTCGATAGCCAGCCCGTAAAGGCTTCTAGTCGCCGTGTACACATAAGTGTTGCCTGCCGAGAAAATAGTAGTTGCAATAAGAGCCGTGATGATGTGAGGAAGAATAGGAATCCCCATGTTTTGTATCGCAATGATGTAAGGCGAGGCAGCTGCGCTGCCGGAGTGTCCATTACCAGCCTGGTAAATGGCGTTGAGAATTGGGTCGTTGTAGGCAACCAAGATCCCGACAGCAAGCGCTCCACCGATGAAAAACACTAAAAGTCGCCAGTAGACAGTCTTGAATGCAGTCTTGACGTAAACACGAGGATGTTTGGCTTCCGCGGCCATCATTCCCACGAATTCTGGCCCCACGCATGTGAAGGTTGCGAACCATAATGCGGCCAGGAAACCCTCAAATCGGCCCAGAGCTCCGGTGCTGAAGAATTCCACAAAGGCATTTGACCCTTTCCAATGGCGGAAACCATAAGCGTCGTGTTGCGGGTTGCCTCCGCACATTGTAACGATGGTCATGAAGAAAAGCATGAACATTAACAGTATTTTTCCGCTGGAAAACCAGAATTCGGCTTCTCCATAAACGGCAACGGTATAGACGTTCAAACAGCTGAGGGAATATATTAGTGTATGGCCAGGAAGAGGTTCAAGGACCATCGCAGGATAGTCTCACAAGTAGATAGCAATGCAAGCGCCACATATAGCCGCCACAGGAATAGTGTCGCTCCAAAAGGACAAGACGAAACTCAACGCCGTGATCTCAAACGGAATGAGGATGGCTAGGAACAGAAAGAAGTTCCAGCCAACGCAGAAGCCAAGGGCTTCATCGACCCAGTGACCAGCCATGCGAATGAATCCGGCACTGACAGGCATATAAATGGTCATTTCTGCCAGGCAGTTGTTCATCATGGCCAGGAAGATATTGTAGATGACGAAGCCTAGGAAAAGACTTCCTGGGCCACTTTTGTTCAAAGCACCGCCAATACTTATGAACAACGCAGTGCCGATGGAGCCGCCAATGGCTACGAGTTGGACTTTTCTGTTGGTGAGCTTCCTCTGAAGGCCGCTTTGGGGACTAGTCTGGCCAATCTGTAGGCTTTCCTTGGTGTCAACCTCGAGATGAGCCGCATCTGACTTCTCCATAGAAGCGCGAAGGCTTTAAGGGCCCGTAGGCGAGGAACTTCGTGAGTGTGACATAGCGCAACAACAACTGTGGGAAACAAAATAGAGAAAGACGAATATTGAATGAATTACGATACATTACAGAAAGCCATGATGCAGGGGTAGTATGAACTTCTTATGAGCTATTTGACATGCGTGTTCTCAAATCTGGGGTAACAAGCACGTACCCCATGGAAATGCCGAAATGGGAAGACCCGGAGAAAGAGGTCGTTGATGCTCCGAACACGGTGACGTGATCGCCGTTACCAAACCCTCGTTAGTTACGGTTGCTCCGTTGATCGGGTTTGGAGCGTTTGCGATCCGAGGCAACGTTTATACCGCTTACGGCTTCGACTTCCGATTGGGGTGCGTGTTGAACAAGGAGTCCTCAGAACACGCCCAAACGCAACTGGCCGTTCAAGCTCTCTTGGTCCGGAACCTTTGCATCTCATGATATGCCTCAACATAATTGCCCTCCTAAGGAGACATTGATGGTGCTGTCTCCAATTCTGACCTACATCCTCAATTCCCAGTGAATTAGGCTCTACTTGTATTTCACCCAGGTCAAACTTCTTGCACCGCTCTGGCGACTGGCTCAGGAGCATCATTCGATTCTCTGAGGAACCGGATAAGCCCTCCCGCACTAGATAAGTTTTGACATGCCACGGAACTTGAGCTGGATGCATATGTACCCCTCCTCAAGGGCTAGTCGGACCAGACATGAAGCGTTGGCACCAACCTTCGTGACGATCAAATTGCAGGCTCGTACGTAAAAATTACCACATCATATTTTGCTCGTAACCTTTCTAACTTGCATGATCTTTCCATTTCGTTTTGGAGAGGCCAGAACAGGGTGGCGGTTGCAATGTGATGCCGATGCACGCGTTGTGATGGTGTGCCACACCACTCGGGCTAGTGGTTATAGCCTCGGCTCACGAACCCGAGACCAGTGATTACACTCCGCAAGCCTCTCCCGACGACCCCATGGGAAACTACGAGAAGAGACTAACACGGGTTTCACGGGAGTTACATCCCTTATCGCGAGCCGATGCACTCGTGCCCAATTCTCCAAACCTAATGGAACATCGGCAGCACGCATTGCTCCGGTCTAGACTCGAAACTAGCTGCAAGTGTTCACCTGACAGGAGTGATAGACCCCTGAGTGTCCGCTGACTATCCTACCAGTCTGATCTATAAGTAACAATGCACCTTCACGGTAGGGGAATGTGTAGCCCAGTTCCACCATCACATATCAGCAAAGCAGCCTTTGTTAGGTCAAACACACAACTTTCAAACACATAGTATCTATCATCATTCTTCAAGGCACAATGCCTGGGCTGACAACCGCCTCGCCTGTCCTTCCTCCTAAGGCTCCCTTCGTGGTAGGGCCGAAGCAGAAGAAGCTCACTCGCCCAGTCTGCGATATCCCCGACTACCTCATCAACGAGGCTCGTGCTACTATTCCCGAACAATGGAACGCAAACAAGCACCTCGTATTCCAGCCTCCAGCTCACATCACAACTATGAAAGATATTGGCCGTGAAGGTCATGGCATTTCCCCAACCGCCGTTTCGGACCCGTTCCCTCTGTTCAGCCAAGAGGCCATACTCCAAATGAGGCGCGAGGTCTTCAGTGAAGAAGTGCTTGCAAATTGCAGATACATGTCTGACTTCAACGCGAACATGATACGAGGAATGGGCCCTGAGTAAGTAGACACAGGATTCGCAGCAGAAGACTCAGTACACTGTGCTAACAAGGGATGACTACAGGCGCGCTCCCTTCACATACGATGCTTGGTACGATCCTCAGACTCTGGCGAAGATTTCCGAAGTGGCTGGTATCGAACTCGTTCCTGTCTATGACTTCGAGGTTGCCAACATAAATATTTCCATCAACGACCAAAACTTCAAGCCGCTGACTGGTTCTGACGAAACATCAGCCGTTGCATGGCACTATGATAGCTTCCCCTTCGTTTGTGTTACAATGGCTTCTGATTGCACAGACATGATTGGAGGTGAAACCGCCATCAGATTACCCAGTGGTGAGATTCAAAAAGTGCGAGGCCCTGCCATGGTAAGCTAATTCTACCCTCCAATGAGGAATTGACAAGCTAATACATCCAAGGGAACGGCTGTTGTGATGCAGGGACGTTACATCAACCACCAGGCCCTGAAAGCCTTTGGCGGCCGGGAACGCATTGCCATGGTCACACCATTCCGAGCCAAAGACCCTCATGTTCGAGATGAGTCTGTTCTTGTAGGAGTTCGACCCATCAGCGACCTGAATGAGCTGTACCCTCAGTATACAGAATACAGATTGGAGATTCTCGAAGAACGATTCCGCTATAGATTGAGGCAGGAGCGTCGAAGAGCGGTCACGAAGAGGTCATTCAATCTGGAGGAAACCAGAGCATTCATCACAGAGCAGAAGGAATACCTGGAATCAATGCTGCAGGAAATGTATGAGGTGGTGTAAGCTCCCTAGGCTGAAGCCATACCTTGTGGGTTGTCGACCAGTGGTCGCGGCTTGCAAAAGCGTACGAGAACGAGAATAATGTAGGATGGAAACGGAACTAGATTGCAAAATCATGATGTTGTATGCAAAATCTCTCGCCTGGGTCCGGTGCATGGGCTGTCTCACCGTCTATTCAACATAATCGATATCCTTGACGTCCACCTCCCATTCATAGATCTTTACCGTGTTACTCACTCAGCCCAGTCAGATTGATGCTGACCTCCCAAAGTTTCTCCTCTGTAGGCGGGTCAAAGGCCTGTGGGGCATAGCCACCGTGGTAGTATAACGCATCCGATGGGCTGAGCCATCCCTCGGCAACCTCATCTAAATAAACCCCGCCCTTCCCTTCCCATTCCTTCGCTATAGCAGCCCAGACCGTAGTTGCGGCACCTTGAGCAGGATCTTTTAGCGTAGCATAAAGCTTTTCGTCGGCTTTGATGTCCTCTATGGTGGGCAGATATCTGGTGAGAGGAGTGAGGATACCTCCCGGGTGGAGGCTGAGAGCCCGAAGACCTTGGGATTTGTACCTCCGATCCACTTCGTTGGCGAAGAGTATGTTGGCGAGTTTGGATTGATCGTAAGCACCAAGCGGAGTATACTCAGTCTTCTCAAAGTTCAGATCATCAAAGTTGATCTTGCCTCGTCGATGTGCTGCGGAGGCAACTGAGACGACCCGTGAATTGAACGAAGGGGTTGCTGATGCTAAAAGGGCATCCTTGACTAGTTGGAAGAGCAAGAAGTGGCCTTTGTACAGAGTCAAGAACTTGCCATAATAATTGAAGGACAAGAATACGTACCCAAATAATTGGTGCCGAACTGCCTCTCGAAGCCATCTTTTGTCTCACCTTTAGGGCAGGCCATGATTCCTGTAAAAACGTTAGAGTACGTTCACGTTCATATTCCAATTCGCTCCCAATTATCTCTTGGCAACACACCGGCATTGTTTATGAGGACATTGAGCCTGTTCTTGCTCTTTTCCAAGAAGTCGCGCGCGGCGTTGCGGACGCTGTCCAGCGAATCAAGCTCCAGCTTGATGACATCGACCTTCCCCGGCTTACCATCTGCTACGATGTCTTTAATTATATCATGTGCATCATTGATATTTCGGGAGGTGATGTAGACATCGGCGCCTGTCAAATGCATGGCCTTTGCTGTCTCGAGCCCAAGGCCTCCGCGCGACACGCCTGTGACGAGAACAACTCTGCCCAGCCAGTCAGGGCTGTCAACAAGGCCCTGATCTTCCACTATCTGAGCTGCAGTCGGGCGAGAATCACCCGGCCCTCGAAGGTTCTCGGGCTTATGCTGTTCGGCATATGGCGTAAGACACGCCATATCTTCGTGCTGGTTGTACTACTACGTGTTGTGTCTTAGTAGCGACGCGAGATTTACACGGGATGGTTACCAATCTAGATTATGATGAAAAGCTGGGATTCCAGAAGATTAAATGGTATCTTTCATGACTTGACCTATTGGCGTTTTGGTTACACGGCTAATAGACTACATGACTTTCCAAGATCTTGATGATGTTGTATTTGTAAGCCAAACTCCGCCGCTTCCCTGCAGACCTCCCCTTGAGTCCGCTTTCTCCACTTCGATAAAACCGCCCCAACTTATATGGGCAAATTCAATGATGTCATTAGCAATGAACTCATATCAGAATCGATCGTCGTGTGGTTGGTAGATACAAGCGAACATTGGACAAGGGCAGGCAGGGAGAAGGACTCCACTCCATTTGTGAGATTTGCCGGAGACTTAACCTGACAAGTGCCAGAGCGAATGAAACTCCGCCGGGAGTATTTGACAGATGCTCGATTGCAGAGATCAATCAAACTGGATACAATGCAAAGGCCAGAAAATTCGGCCACAGTGACACTCTTGTTGTCCTGCTAGATGTTAAGGGATCAGAATTCAAAAACGTAACAATTCATAGGGAAAAGCTTACATGTGGCGAAAAAAACTTTCTGCAGTATCAAACTACAGGACAAGGAGGTTTCTCAATCTCTCTTGGTACTACGTGCAAAGTACGACATAATGTTTCAAAAAAGTCTTTTGAGACTTGACCTTGAATATGCGGATATGCGATCATGATGTTATTCACAGGTCGTGATTGTGTGATAAGAAATCTCATTCACTTCCTATCGCTGGCTAGTAATTCCTGGTCAGTAATTCGTAACGAGGAGACAAAATCGTCGCTAACCACGCTGTGTGGCGGCATTATCCGTTCATTCATCCGTTTGGATGGAAATAATTCCACTTATCGATGGTCTTGGGCTCGGGACTTGAATATCCTTATAACAAGGTCCAGCACCAGAGTGATACATCCCAAGGGCTATGCAATGCACAGCCACAGCGGTACATTGCCGCCCAAAGAGATATCTAGCGGGCAGTTCAATCCTACGAGTTAATGCTGTTCTAACCTCTACTTAACTGGAACCTTTGACCATGGATCCTGTATCCGCTATCGGCCTGGCCGCGGCGGCAGTGCAGTTTGTCGGATTTTCATCTACCTTGATATCTAGCACTGCCGAGATCTATCATTCTACAGTGGTAGCCTCAGCTGATATTATGAGCATCGAAAACACTTATCTCAAGCTTGGGCGCCTCGCTGCGGACCTGGAAAGCGCCTCAATTAAGGCTCGGGCAAGTAGCGCACCAAGCTCGATGAGCGCCCCTCGCTGGGACCCAACTCCATGGACCAAAGATACGGCAGACATACAACTAAATGATGAAATTCTCAAACCGCGAGATCTTTCCCCTGGTTTGGAACAACTGTTGTCCAACTGTCAAGAGGATTGTAACTCAATACTTCATATCGTCGGAAAACTCAAGAACACGACGCATTTACCTACACGGTGGAGAAGTTTTCGCAGTGCAGTCCAAGCGCATTGCAAAAAGGGCGACATAGAAGAAATAGAAAGGAGGCTAGCTCGAACTCAGGGATTGCTAGCCCTCGAGATGTCTAGGATATCCAAGTAAGACTGACCATCCATTACGTTTGCGCGCGATGACCTAACTAGACGAGTGCATATCATTCAATTCATTACGCTGAATTGCTTTCTTTGAGGAAGGAAAGTCGCATTCTAGGAATGCGACAAGCAAAGCAGCTTGAAGCTATTGAGGCAATCCTTCAGAAGATTAACAATTTTGACACGGAGCGCCTGCCTCAGAATCCAACATTTTCCAGGGAGCTGTCATCACTCGAGGCAATGATGTCTCAAGTCAGCCTTGCTGAAGAAACCATTGTCCGTGAGCATGCCATTCTTCGAAGCCTCAGCTTCGAAAGCCGGACAGCCCGTTACATCGCTATACCTGAGGCCCACCGAGAGACATTCCAATGGGTATTTTGTTCTGAAGGTGCGACAGACACGATACCCGGTATTCAAGACGTTGAACTATTCCATGAAAACAGAAGAAAGCTTGGAATGTGGCTAAAAGAAGGATCAGGAGTCTTCTGGGTGTCTGGGAAACCAGGATCTGGCAAGTCGACTTTTATGAAGTTCGTTGCGGATCATCCAGGAACGACTTCGGCTCTTTCGCACTGGGCAGGATCACGTAATTTGGTTCTTGCAAGCTACTATTTCTGGAGCGAGGGCACCTCGATGCAAAAGACTCAGCAAGGCTTACTGCAGACTCTTCTTCATGACATTCTTCAGGCTTGTCCAAATCTTATATCAGTCACTTGTGGCACCCGCTGGACTGCAGACGTATCCAGTTTGCAACAGCCCTGGTCACTATCGGAGCTACGTGCCGCTTTTCGAGCGATTGCTGACGGAGACAGTCATGATCACAGATTTTGTTTCTTCATTGATGGGCTCGATGAATATCACGATGATCACATCGATTTCTGTGAGAGCCTATTGTCCTTACTGTCAGCGACGAACATAAAACTGTGCCTCTCCAGCCGGCCTTGGAATGTCTTTGAAGACGCCTTCGGCCTAATTGAAGAGAATAAATTATACATACATGAGGTGACCAGGCCAGACATCTTCAGGTATGCTCAGGAGAGGCTCAAACTTCATCCTCGCTGGAGGGTGGTAAGCACGAGATCAAGAAGGACATTGAGCTTAATCGAAAGTATTACCGAGAAGTCTCGAGGCGTGTTTCTATGGGTCTTCATAGTCACGAATCTGCTCAGAGAAGGCTTGACCAACGACGATAGCTTCTCGGATCTGGAAAGGCGGTTGGATGACTTTCCTGCGGAGTTGGAAGCGTTTTTCAAACAGATACTTCAGTCTGTTCCCACTTTCTACCACCAGAAAATGGCAGGCACCCTAAGGTTGGCTCTCGCAGCAAAAGAGCCTTTAGATACCCTCTTTTACAGCTTCCATGACGACGAATATGACGACCCGAACTATCCATCCAATATATGGTGCTTCGAATCTAATGAAGACGAGAACAACTCACGGCGAGAGCAAATGATTCGCAGAATCAATGGTAGATGCCGTGGATTACTGGAGGAAGGCCTTGGGCGTATTCATTTCCTCCATCGCACGGTTGCGGATTTTCTTCGGACAGCGGACATGACGAAGTTCCTAGACGACAGGGTAGCACCGTGGTTCAATGAGAATCTCTCCATCCTCATGGCATTCACAGCCTATTTCAGGTCTATGATTATTACCAACGCCGAGATCAGTGGTCATCAGAAATCACCTCTTGCGGACCAAATCCGAAAGGCTCTAGGCTACGCTGTTGAGGCCGAGTCCAGTGACAGAGTATCAAAAGAATCTCTGGATACTATACTTGCACTGTTGAATGAGTCCATTACAAACAGAGTCACGGAATATGTCATTGATAATGCCGGAAAGCTATACTGGGATGATGATGGGCACCGCATTACCGGACTTCAGTGCGACGTTGATCAAGTGAACCAGCTCTGTCGAACTTTGATTCTGGAGCGTCCATTATTGCGGCATTTATCCAGGGAGCTGGCAAAGCGACCTACCTATTTCTCTGATTTCGAGCCACCAGCATTATCTCTTGTTCTAGAAAAAGACTTTGGCCATCAAACAGACTGGTCGACCGAACGTCTCGACTTGATCAAACTCCTTTGTTTCCACAATCACTCACTTAATGCCAGATTAGGCCTAAGCCAATGGTCCAACACAATCTGGGAAAAGTTTTATTTTGAAGTGATACAGTCTGTCGGCGCCCCAAAATTAGTCGCAATAGGACCACGGTTCGCAGCATCTCTACAATCTGGCCTGTTTTCAGCCTTGTTACAACATGGCGCTGATCCAAACATACGACTAAAAATGGACTGTCAGACATGCCCCGCCTGTCCAGCTATTGTAGCTTTCATGCTTTTGGCTTTTGAAATTCCACACAATGATCAGGTTCCATATCTACAAGCCCTCGAGCTTTTTCTCCAGCATGGGCCAGAGCTCGGGCTATTTCGCAGCGAGGTCAATCTCCTGACACTGCAAGCTATGAGCAACAAGTGTGATCATAAGTCTCCCCAAGAAACCTTCTTGGAACGTCTTAGAGGAGCATTCAAAACAGGCAATGAAACATCATTCTTATCAAGCGTCACGAATACAATCCTGCCGGCGGCTCTTGCTGCTCATTGGCCTGCTGAGCAATACATCACCGAGATACTGGAGCCCAAAAAGCCAGTATCTCCAAGTGCTCACCAGATGCATCATGAGGATGCTGGTCAAGGGCAGATACGGTTTCTCAAACGTCCTATAAATGATGAAGATATTCTTGATAACAAGAAAAGGACCAAGGTTTTTCTTTTATAGTGTAACTATTCTACATGCACTCTAGGTTTCTGAATCTTTCAGGATACGGAGAGAAACAGCTAACCAAAATAGCCATCAAGTCGCAGCCTGGCGCGCGCGAAAGCCTTTGTAACTGCCGATGCCTTGTGATGGAAGATTGATTCGACGCAAGTCTCTATGAGAGACATGACGGATGTTTCTGCATCCGGATGTACCAATGACAGAGACATTTATGATTTAGGTTTGACTACCTACTCTTGGTGGAGGGATGCATTTCCCTGTGTTTTTGGTCTCGGCACCAGCAGCCAGCTCACGCCCGTCGCGGCCAGAAGCGCTACAAGAATGGGCTGCAATGTCCGCACACCGGCCTCAGAGGCCACAACACCCGTAATGACGGGGAAAAGAGACCCACCACCTTGCGCAGCCACAAAGATGAATGCCAGGGCCGTGGCGTGTAGTTCCCGCGGGAACAGCTTGGTGGCGATGTTCATACCCGTCGCGAACAGTGGACCGGTAAAGAAACCAATGAGCGAGATGGCGACAGAGGCGGCGATGATATTGGGCACCCTTTTCCATTCAGTAAGCATTTGCAGGTCAGCTGTGCAGTGGTTGATGGGGAATATACATACAACCAGAAGAGTATCTGCAGGCCAAGCGCGAGGCAGCAGTATATGAGCACCATTCTTCTCTCCCCAAGTCGATATGTCGGCTCTGCGAGAAGCAGACGCCCAAGGAAGCCGCCTCCATTGGCTCCGGCAGGGACATAGCCCATCTGGGCCAGGTTTCCTCCGCGAACCTCGACCAGGTACTCCACGACCCACCCGGTAGACGTGATGGCCGAGCCTATGTAGAAAAAATAGAACAGGCTCAGCAGCCAGACGCTTGGGCGTCGGAGGGTGGCCTTGATGAATGTGGCCGCGTCTTTGCGGCGGGAGGTGTCACCATCGGCTAGTGTTCGTTCCACATCAGCTGGCACAGCCGGGGATTTTCTTTTGATGAGGAGGCTGTCGCGAAAGGCCCAGCAGATGAGAAGCAGGTTCATAACGCTGATTCCCGCGGGAAAGGCATAGAAAAGGTACCACGTCGAGGAGACCTGTCCTTGGGATGCAATCGCTGTAGCTACAAACGGACCTATTAGGCAACCGCCCTGTCATTTGACACAAAGTGTTATTTCTTCGATAATTATTGTTGATGTAGGAAGAGGGATAACAACAACGCACACTGTAGGAGGCATGAATGACAGCGAGCCAGCGATGGGGGCTTTTGACCGTAGCGACGTAGGTGTTGGCCTGTGTATCGTTGTATGCTTGACCGACGGCAGCGAAGAAGAAGGTGACGACAAGCAGGGCAAATGGTGGCATCCAGGCACGCAGCGCATGGGCTAGGATCTGAAAGGTTGCTCCTAGAGCAAGCATTGAGCCCAGGTCAAGGTATTGGTACAGAAGCGTGTTGGTCAGCGCGGCGAATACCCATCCGGCGAACGTGGCGCCATATCTAAGGAAATCCATCTCAGTATGTAGCTAGTCTGGCTGGGAGTGGCTGGAAAAGGGGGGAAGGGGGGGGATGCTTACACGCTCGACACTATGGCCGTATTCACGTTGTACTCGCGAATCACGTACGGGATGATGGCACCGACACTGCCATCGTTGACACCAGCGATGAGGAAGGAGAAGCTGGCGCTGGCCACTTTGAGCAGCGTGGGCATGTCGAGCCCAAGGAGGGTCTTGCTTTGTGCATGGTGCGGTTCGTCGCCCAATGCGGGTGGTGTTGTGTCATTGTGTGCTCGTTGATCGGACGATTGAGTCCAGTCGCTCATCTGATGCGACTCAGCGGTCGCTGTTTGTGTGGAGGTGCCCATGGTCAACGCGAAGATGCCATCAACGCTGCTCTGGTGCGTTGCTTTCACGAGCAGGTTCGCTCGTTGAAGTAATTAGCACGTTTCGTTGGATCAGCGTCGGCGGCGGAGAGGAGCGAAACCCCGATTCGCGGAGATATAAGCGGGGAACTTCAGAGCTTGGTGTCAGGGGTATTTATGGCTGCTAGAAGGCCGAGTTCAAGCAGAACCTCTTAGTGCCCAGGGGGGCATGAGCTTCAGTCAAAGGGCGACGTGTCAAGGGAAACGGTAGTGGCATGGCATTGGGGTTTATGGGACGACGGGCCGACAAGCCAAAAATACGTTGGATGTGCGGATGAATTCCTTCGCCCCGCATTTGCCCGCTGCTAGATGGGCACGGATGCAAGACAAGGGTTTGGATCTTCGGCGTAAGCTCCGACGTTCCCCGACGAGCCACATCCACTACGGTCCTGAGAACATGTCCCAACTCAATACGTGGAGGAGGCAAGCGCTGGCCTTTCATATTGGAGCCTATTGGCTATTCGCGTTTGGCTCGAAAAACAAGGAAGTATTGCGTTAGACGCTCTGTGCAACAAAGGGAAGCAGTCAGATGTGTGCTTGCTTCGAGGCTATTGGCAATTGCCACGGCGCGAAGCTACTCATATGCGGTAACACCAGCCGGCTATGCCATCTTACATATGATAGTTCATCTACACTTGAAATAATTAAAGACATTACACCAACTGGTTCGGTAGATTTAGCATGTACATCCATGGTAGCAAGGGTTTGAATTCCTGAAATTAGACTGCCCTCGACTGGAGTGATGATTGACGTTGATTTCCCTTTGCCAACCAACAGAAGTCATGAAAGGAAATCGCAAGTTCTCACTACTGGCCGACGATAGTAGTTCTAAATTTACGCATGACAGCAGGTGCAAGCCGAGGAGTAACGAAGCAAGCTCAATTTCGAAGCTGTGGTCAGGCTGTGGTGTAGTCAATCTCCTTTCATGCCCGGAATTCAAGAAAGTATGCTCAATCATCTTGGTCTTAATAGAGTTGATAGGCGAGTTGGGTATTAATTTTCGACCCTTTGCACTTCGTCAGCTCCCAGATATACTTGTGCTGGATTGCGCTGATGTGTCCTCCTAAAGCTTCGGAGAGCCGCCGCACTAGAAGTACGTCTTGCATCTCTGCTCCCAAGTCACCACTTGGCTGTAGCGCCCCTATTCTGTGCCAGTAGTGACAGGCTTCCGGCCCATGCTTCGGGTTCTCGGGAACTGAGACGCAACACTTCAGCTTCATGCAAGCCGTCGACTTGCCAGACAAAATAGGTGCCCTGGAAGGCGGAAAGCCGATCAAAATGATCCTTGAACCATGACCGATATCTGGTCATCTTGAGTAATTCAATAGATTCGTCAGGTGATTTCATGGCTTAGCTTGAACTTCACTGCCCGAGCTGATGCCAATATGAGGCCAGCACAACGCCTTTTCGATTCGACTGTCCCATCCGTATTCCTTTCGGTTATTGGTCGGGAAGCCAAGTCGAAGCGATGCTTTACCCGCAAGCTTCCTAGTTCTATGCGTTACCATGTTGTCAAGTAGAAGGTCTGAGAAATTTATATACTAAGGAAATAATTCACTATACCGGCTACGTCTTGGCTGGCAGCGGATAACCTTGACTGCTGCTAGCATACTAAGCATAGCCTTGTCTGATATGGAGAGCAGCTCATATTAAGCTACCATGGGATTCAGAGCACCCTTTGCAGGTCATCTTCCGCGGTGTGTCTGAAGGACAACATGAGCATGACTTTGTTCGTCCCGACCGAATACGGCGCGACAGTGCCTGCGACCAGGTACCAGCCAGGAAAATCGAAGCAATTGCCTGGAGTTTGTAGACAGGAAGGGATCCATGTCTCGACCGAATTACTAGCTATAAGCTGGGGAATAATTGACTCATGGGGCCCCAAAATCTCTGCCCATCTTCCACTCAACGTGCATCCAAGAGAGAAAAGGATTGAAGAATTTCGCTTTGTCTTTCAACCTCGAGGAATCGTATCCGGCATTACCATTCTTCAACGAGGCACTTACCTTGCCTTACCTTGAGAGGGACCTACTTTACACTACTTACCTTCTACCTTTGTACCTACGCTACGCCATTGCCATTCTTACCTATATGGATTTGCGACCTGGCCGCTCCTGCCACAGCTCACGACAACTCGACCCGGTCCACGTCCATCTTGTTACTTGTCTCGACCGTCATGCTTTCGAGTTTCCCAGTCCAGTCAGCCCAGCCCAGCCCAACAAGGTGGCACTGCGCCAATGCTCTTACGGGGCGTGCTGATTTATCCCCTTACGCCTTTGCGTTTCTTGCCGGTTCCTGGCAGATAATGGCAAACCCGTTTCGGCAAATAGTTCCGGCATCGATTACTGCCACAGGTCAAGTTCTCTTCGGTCCATTACCATTGGGGAGTTCGAGCGAACCGATATGTTCGACACGCCTTTCTGGATCACACAACAGGAGCTCCAACTCGAAGAGGTCATGGAGGCTCTCCAGCTTGGCTTCCCAGCCGCAGTCACTTCCTCAGGCTCCAAACTGTCCATGCCGATGGCGAATCGATGAGCGCTACTGCAGCAACACAAAATGGCCTTGTTTGCCAGCTCCCCAAGAGTTGAGAATCGCCGCAGCTGGTGAATGCGTGCTGTATGAACGAGGACTTAGAACATCCGTTGGTAGAGTGGTCGTACACCTCAACTCATGTTGTAGTTGTCTCTCAGAGTGAGCAAGGACTTGCTATTGCCCTGGCAAGTTGATGGACGAAGTTGATGGACGAAATTGATGTTTTCTTAGTTCACTCCCCAATCACACTCAGGAGACCAGACAGAGTTCTAATCACCGATAGCCACGACACCAATGATGAGGATCACATGAACCATGCATCCACGGTAAAATCGTGCTCTTTATTCACTGAGATGAGCTCGGATCCAGATGTGTAATTGCGAAAATGGTGGAACGCCAGGCCGAACGCTTCGTCGCCTACGAGCTTGTGGTCTAAGCGATTAGAGTGCCATGCCGTGTTCAAGGCATTGCACAGCTGGTATTATAGACTTCCTCGATTACCGGCCCTTTATTTTCTTGCTAAATTTCCGATTCGCTGGCTAGATCTTATCACGAGCTTGCGAGCTTGACGATGTGACCTGCAGCCCGAGTGCTGTAGACGGCTACTTGCGACGACGATCATGACGAAAATGACGACAAAGATAACAAAGACGACTATTACGGTGTTGATAATGGCCACCGAGCTGATAGGCTTATCCAGTGGCTGACTATTTGAAAGACTGTTGGAAAATCCGAAATTGCATCATTAGAACATCAATCACTGGAATGACATTTGGCGCCCTCGTTCCTAGGCGACTTGGGCCGCTCTCAGGAAGTTTATACCTTTTCGGCCCCATTAGACGTTCACACTGCACAAAAGTTTACTCTGATATGTCGGCGCACAGGGTAACTTTACCGCGCCACATTAATGTACTACGTGGTAATGATTCTCCTGAGACCTTTGTGACAAACAGATAGATGATGGTATGAGCATCGATTTCGCGTGTCAAGCTTGTTCCTGAACTTCTACTCGCCCTATGCATTGAGTGTAATGTATGCAAGAAGAATGTTTATGCGACGCTTAGCAAGACTCAGCTCACGAAACCATTAATGACCGTTCAATGACAAAGCAGGCAAAGTCGAGGAGGGTTCAATGTCAGCATGACAGTCACGAGCAACGCCCGGCTACTAAGAAACTGTCTACGAAGACCCGGGTGACACAATTCGTAGACGTACGATGTCTGAGCTCGCTCTATTCACGAAACCGGGCCTTTGGCAGAATTTTGAAAGTCTTTTTGAAAGAATCGCCGGCCAGAACCTTGTCACTGCCTCGTGGCTGTTGCAGATAAGGTAATACGGCCATTTGCAGAATGTGAGACAATAGAGTTGCTCACCTGCAAACTTTCCTAGATTTTGCTGGCCCAGCGTACTATATATGCCTGCGATTCGCGCCACTTGATTCTGTTACATATTCCTTTCAACCTAACAGTTCTAACATCCCAAACCCGGTTCACTGTTTGAATGATCATGGCTTCATACGCTCAACCATATAATATAAAGTCCTCCACTTCGAGCTCTACTAGCCCGGGGATAGGCTCTTTATATGGCGTTCCCATTATGAAAGATTTCTCGACCAACGTGAAGGACTCCGATGGCAGATCCACTCCACACACAGGATCATCTTCGACGAATCAGCCTACAATGGTCGCGAATCCCAAAGTTCTTTGGTCGGATGCTTGGTGGAACACTACGAGTTTTTCTTGCGATGATCTCCAATGGCAAGGTCACTCGCCATGCGTTGATGGCTCGCATCACGGTTGCCTTGAGCATCGTTCAGGGAATTCACTTCTTTTCTGCAATCCTCAACTACTTGTTAAGCCGCAATTGCGCTCATGGCGCCGCATACTCATGATAATACCAAGATCCTCAACCCATACGAAGGGGACACCCGAGTCTGTACCCTCTGAGTTTCAAGTCATGGCCGCAGACCTGCCATTTGACCTATGTTCAACGCAGGCACTAGCACCAGTGCATCCGTCAATCCCATACCACCTTGCTTTCTACCACTTATATTGCGCAAAGAAGGAGTTGGACCGCATCGGACCTGAATCGCCGGTTAGGTTGTTAGACAATTTGTCGTGCAAAGGCAAATTTTCCCTTGGCAGCAAAGGTCCTAAGTGCGAATGGTCAAGCCAAGTTTGCTTCGACGGGAAAACCTTTCTTCAACGACAGATCTTAGACTGCGCCATGGATAAGGCAACAACTGCAGGAACCCTAAGATTAAGTTGCTGTCCCCATTCCAATCGATACATCAAAAAGCCGATTTTTGGGATGAAAAATGGCTTCACTCATGTACGGTTGTCCGTGGCCCACGGTTTGTTGGAACATGACGGCCTCATATGCCGAGTTCTCGATGCTCTGAATAGGTCATGGGGGCATTGGGGAAGCCATCTTGGCCTTTACGCGAAAGGCAATATCTGCCAATACTGCCACGCGGAAGGTTCAGTCTGGATAGGCGTAGTAAGAGACACACTTCTCATAAAACATGTGTCTTACAGAGACCTGGGTCCGGGAACCGACTGTGAACATCCCAAGTGGTTAACTGCTTTACCTGGTTCTGCATATGGGCGGCAACGCTACGTGACCGATTTCAAAATTGCGGAAAATTTCGAAGGCACCATAAAATCATTGTTGGAGCCATCGAGAGCTCCCCCAGCGTACAGGGAGGGTTGAGGGACTGAACCTGCATGCAGGCACCAGACAGATCCTATGCAATCGGTAAAAGAATGCTATGGGATGAATAGTTGTCTTTGGGCTCAGGATGTCAAATGCCAGATAGTTGTTTTGTTTTTTTGTTTTCCTCTTTTCCTCTTTTCTTTTTCGTCTGGGGAGAAGGCTCGATGAGATATCACTTAGCATGATTCGAGTAGGAGGAGAGTTTGTTACAACCCACAAGCCGGTACTCATGGATCAGTGAACGTATTTTGTCAAAGTGTATAAGCAACTGGATAACATTCTCATGGGCAGTGGCTGCGAAGATAGGTTGCTATGTGCGAGGTCTTAACTCTTACCTCTTCCTTTGTCTACAGCTTTGCAATCTGCATATGTCAGGGGGAAGGGGATAATCTAAGTTTCCTACACATTTGCCGCAATGGTGAAGATGGAACCGACGGTAGAATCATTTGTAGAACATTTTCCCTATCATTGGATCACTTCTTCTTGTGAGTTTCTAACGTTGATCTTCTACTCCTCGAGAAACTGAGATTCTTCGAATGGGTAGTTCATAGGACTCATTTCTATTGGACGCTCCGTTGACAGCCCTGTCATACTCTACTGAAATTTCAGTTGTGAGTGCAATGCCTCCTTTATTCGAGGCACCGTTGTGACCTAGGATGCTTCTATCGCTATCCGCGTCTCCATCGATGTTGGTATGGTCGGTGCGAGTAGCTTGCGTGCGCACTGCTTGTGAGTTTGACTGTATATTTACGTGGAAATCGTTCTTGGTGGATCGTATGTAGCCGCCGGGTCCGAGAGACGATCCATAATTGGTTCCGCGAGCAGTATCTTTGATGAGGACTCGGAGCACAGGGACAGAGGCGGCTATTATGGTCGAGCTAGGTTCCGCGAGCGAAAAAATCCAAAACAGCTCGAGATTTCGAAGGACTGGAAGAAGTCAATGATAGGACCATACAATGAAAGGCACGATAGGGAGCCCCTACAGTCTGTTGTCATAGGGTTCAAGGTCATGATGCTCTGGACTGACTTCATGATACCCGTGATGCCAGCGCTGTGTGCATTGTTAGGCTTGAGATCGCTTAGACATATCGACAGGACTCACATGATGCCGAAGCTCATGGCAATACCAACACTGATTCGTTCTTCTTTGCGCATGTTCAACCCCCAGATGACTTGCCAAGGCAGGAAGGCGAGCACAAAGTCGGTCAATGCGGAGTACACTGTTTATCTGTCAGTTACCACTGGGGAGCTTGTGAAATGGAATCGTCAAAGTCGACATACTTGAACTGACAATGTTGACGTAGCCCGGGTTCTTGACCTCCCAGCAGGCTCCAGGGAGCTTATATGGCGAGGTGTCTCCGCAGATTCCTTTCCATTGGGCAAAGACATGGAAGATAAAAAGAAAGGTAATTGTGCCAATGATGAACCAAATGATGTATTTTTGTAATTTCGTGGAGAATCGCAGAAGGGTGACGGCGAAGGAGGTCTTCGTGCACGCCATGGAGAGCAAGTGGCACGTATGTGTGACCCGAACCAGGAGCGCAACTTCCAAGCCGTGCGATTGATCAGCCGTCAGATGACCGAACCGCATCGCCTGCGTCAACGTCGACGTCGCCGCCAGCAGCAGGAGCCAGCCGAGGCCCAAGATGTAGTCATCCCACCATGTCTGGCCGCGGCGAGCGATACGGCAGTAGATTCGTAGGGCAAAGAAGATTGTCGCGATGGTAGTCATGGGCCAGATGGCGCCGATGACTGTCGGTGCCGGGTTGACGAGCGGCACTGGGAACTCCATTTCGAAGGGCAAGGACCGCTTTGTGGCCTTGTGGTATCCCCAGGATCGAGTCAACGCATTCGAACGATTGAGCAAGGTGCGTTTGCAGATCTCTGCCACGTGCGAACGTGCTCGAGAGTATCTATATGTACGAGGGTTCGACAAAGAATTCGAAGATAAATCGAAATGTGCTACGATCGCAGGGTCGTCAAAGCGTTGACCCGGCCATGGGTTGGGCAACTCTGTACGACCCTGACTACAATATCGGCATACTAGTCAGAAGCGGTAGTCAGAAAGTCAATCTCTCGGCTGTTGGGCGAGCTTGACTGGAAATTTTGCTTTCGATGCCTCTCGTTGATTTCATGGACATAAGATGACATGGATGTGGGAGCCGGAAAAGCCTTCATCTCTCGTGTTGGCCATCCATCAGCCTCCCCGAGACATGCTTATCCTTGCATAGAACTGGGTGTCAAACCTTGCGGTTATTGCCAGGGCCAATTAGTTTGGTGGGCGTAGGGGTCTATCGGTGCCTTGGTGCGTGCGTCTTCTTGCTAGACTGCCAGCGGGGAAACGGACAAGATGCAAGCCTTTCTGGTAGCAACGGACGGTGCAGTCTTGCAGAATGCAATTTCCATTGTTCCAGGCTTATACGAACTCAGTCACGGCACATGTATCCATGGGCTTGGACACACTGTCACCCTAGCGCCGACCACTGCTAACCTCGGATTGGCATTGCACCGTAAGCCCTGCGAGGACGGACAGCTTGCCACTTCTGGAAGCTGAGCACTGTTTCACTTTAGTTGTGGGAGGATGACCGGCTATCGCAGTTGGTGTCTGTTATGGGGGGTCGATCCGTTTAAACATGTGGATTACTCGACCTAAATCCGCCCTTGCAAGGCAAGATCGAACGATTTTTTTCTTTTCCGATTTCGAGGGATGATCAGCGTCAAACAGCACAAAGGACCCTAGCAAACTCCGCTTCACATGGTGAAAATTTGCGCCGGGTCCGCTCCGTTGGAACTGCACCTTGGCAAACGCAGCCAAGGTCAGGGTAGCCTGTAGCTACGACCAACTTCAACTGGTGCATGTGACATTTCAAAAATAGCAATTCCATCGTCAGCAGGGAACGGCCCTTCATGACGGAGTATGGAGAGGGTTGTGCACATGTTTTCAAATTTCCAAGGATAGTGAGCCAGGGAGCACGCTATCATGCCATCTGCTCGGCAACCAAGGGTCTAGTTGACAATGGAAAGCCCTTGGAAAACATGGAGGCTATATTTCAGTAAGGTTGGCTATATAAGGCGGAATGCAGCCACTTCCCCGTGCCCTAAACAGCTGCTAAATCTTCCCCGAGCATTGGCAACTCTAGCGGCGAAGCCCCTGCGTCTTGGTCGCGGGCTAAATATCTATACGCGCCAATCACCACTAACGGTCGGGACGGGCCTTTCAGAAATGCCTCATGCTGGTGGATGGCTTGATACGGAGCTGGGTGGTCAAGAGCCCACGCCCGTGAATGATCCGACATTGTGCATTGATGATTGTCATCATAATGGCCAACTTGTTTGAGCATGCTTCTATTTGCAATTGTTCACCCGCAGTGATGCATGCTCACGTGCGATCATCCGTGCGGTCGGGAATATGCGGATGCATCCTCCGGCATTGGTGGTTGACCTGATGATGAACCCCACGTAGGAACTTGGCCGAGCCCACATCTTCGTGTCCAGGGTTTGGTTAGATTGCAACATGCAAGAGGCTGACACTCGAACGAGATGCAGGGTTGCGGGTTACGCAACTGTCGGATCCAGCGCGAACCAGGAACTGAAATGAGACATGCATGCCCAGAACTCTACGAAACGAGACAACCAATGCCCGGCCACGAGAAGTTTTGTATTGATGCTGATGGGTCCAATAACTCAGGAGTACCACAGTAGTCCGAGCATATTCCCTGCATATCAATCCAAACTATTGAGTCTGGCGAATTGACATCGTCGGCCTAGTAAGCCGCTCAGTCCAGCCTTATCCCAATGGTGGACTGTGGTGATACCTCGTGGCAGCGTCTTTATTTGGTTCTTCCCCCTCCCTGATGGCATGCTTCTGCACCGTTCTGTAGAGACGGCCTTGCTTCTTTCATTCGCTCGCTACTGTATCCAACGGGTTCTTCACACACCCCTGTGAGACTCATCACGTTCTTTATTGATTAATTTGTACAATGATGCGAATGATCGGCCTCGCCGCCACTGGCGTCTCCCTGCTTGCTGTCGCAGGCTGCAATGCTGAGGCTACGGGGTACCAGAGCGTAAGTCGTCGATTTGCTGCACTCCCATCTGGAAGATCCGTCACCAGGAACCCTGCTCATGCTGATCGTATTCTGCAGTGTGACGCTTTGATCGAGGCCGGGCTTGGCGATAGCCTTCTCCTCCCTACCGCGGAAGGAGATGCATACTTCCTTGGTGTGCAGAACTACTACTCGGCATCGATGCGAGAGCTGAAGCCGTCATGTCTTCTGCAACCCAAGGACACGGAGGAAGTCGCCAAGGCAGTCAAGGCGCTGGCTCCCCTGAGCGGGGCTGGCTACTGGCAGGTCGCTGTCCGCGGCGGTGGTCACGGCCATTGGGGCGGCAACAATGTGGCCCGTGGTGTCACGATCGACCTTTCGAAGATGAATAAGACTACTGTTCGCAACAACACTTGCGGTCTTGTAAGTTGTCCTTAAATATTTCCATCTGGTAATGCAAATCATCTAATGCTGGCTTTAGATTGCTTCGATCGGACCTGGTTCAAGATGGGGAGAGGTTATGCAGGAGACTGAAAAGCATGGTGTCGTCGTGACTGGCGGCCGTATCGGCACGGTTGGTGTCTCTGGTCTGACCCTCGGCGGTGGCACTTCGTTCCATCTTGCCAAGCGTGGCCTCGCTGCCAATGACGTGATCAACTTCGAGGTCGTTCTCTCCGATGGCTCCATCGTCAATGCCAACAAAAGGACCAATCCCAAGCTCTTCAAGGCTCTCAAGGGTGGCTCCAACAACTTTGGTATCGTCACCCGCTTCGACATGGTGACCCACGAGTCTACCACCATGTACGGTGGCATAATGTTTATTAACTGGGACCACAAGGATGCCCTCGTGCAGAACCTCATTGACACCATTGACAACAGCGAAGAGGATCCAGACAGCAGCATGATTGCCATGTTCACCTATAATGCCGGCAACGGCAGGCCACAAATGGGGACCATTCCCATGAATCTACAGGGAAACCGCACCGCGACTCCCTTTCGAGGCATGAATGAAATGGTCAGTGTCATGGACATGAGAATGGACCAAACGCTTGGTCAGCTGCTAAGCATGATGCGGGACGAGGGTGGACAACGATATGAGTGGTACACTCTTACGTTCCACAACGACCAGCGTATGATGGACAAGGCCGAAGAGCTGTTCATGGGCCTCATTGAGGACGCTGAAGCCGCGTTTCCCGGCGGCAGCTGGGCTTTCAACTTTGTCTTCCAACCATTCCCCAAGCAGATTGCACAGATCAAGGCCGGCTCAACAGTGATGGGTCTGGAAGAGAGCCTGACTCACAACTCTATCCTCTTCGCTGGCGAGTCCACCGTCAACACGCGGGAAGAAGAAGCCTTCTTCAGCGCCAAGCTTGCCGTCATCACTGCTAAGCTCGAAGCCTACGCCAAATCCATCGATGCAAACATTCCCTTCCGTTACCTTCCCTATGCCAGCCCTGCTCAAGACCCCCTGAGCTCTTACGGTGCGAAGAATGTGGCGCTCTTGAAGGAGGTCGCTGCCGAGTACGACCCTATCGGCTTCTTCCAACACAGGGTTACGGGAGGCTTCAAGGTCTCCAACATTATCTAAAACACGTAATGAACTTCTTTGTACCTACCTTTTTTGTAAACAGAACGGATTATGCAAATTGGTACCGATCTAATGGACCCCAGGTAGAGGCATGCCAACGACAAAATTGGTCTGCTCAGTGGATGTCAGTTGACCGAGCGTTTCACAATGTACAATTACGATATCTATACATGCTATCTGTGTCCATCAAAGTGAACCAAGCTTCTAGAAGGCTGTAAATAACTTAAATAACGTGTAGTACTATGTGTGGTGGTACGGACTTGGAATTCTGTGTGTTACAGGGTAAGCAAGAAACTGGAGCCTCATCAGGCAATGCTCCTCCACAAGCAACAATTCATCGAGTTACTTCTTACAAACTTAGTTAGGATTTTTTTTCTTTCTCCTTACGCAGTTCTATCACAACCATATGTGACACTCAGAAGCCCTGGGTTCAGCTGCCATTAGGCATGTACGACGTTGTCTTGATTTGCAGATATTACGCTATTCTGTTCACAATAGTTTTCGGCTTGACATCAATCTCCCCTTTCATGGCTGTGATATTCAATTCTTGGAAGGCCCTCAAGAATCCGCTGCTGATCAAATTAGACTGCAGTCGTCGTCACGGTAGAATGGGCACCATTCTGTCCCTCAAGCCCCTGCTGGTATCCTTGATCTCGAGGGTGGCTCCTGAGAAGAAGTAAATGTCAGTTCACAATTCCCTATTGCTACTCTGGACAGACATACTTTGTGATCTTCTCGGTGTGATGCTTGATGTCGCGCTTCGTGTCCTCGAGCTTAATGTAATTGTGGAACACATATGCACCCTATATATGTTAGATATGTTGTGTTCCCATGATGACAAAACTTCGCAATGGCGGCGACTCACCAGGATGCCACTAAGGAGATGGAAGAACCATGCAAGGAACGAAAAAGCTAGGGTTGTCTTCCATTGCGCACACCCATCCCCATCAAACCTCACTGTGCCGGCTGGACCATCGCGCCAGTGTCGACCCCAGTAGTAACCCCAGTAGTTGTAGTACCAGTCCACAGAGCAGGCGTGGCCTCGAGTTCTCTAGTGTCGGGCGTTAGAATACGGCAACTCTAGAGATCAATCGCCAAACTTGGTCAGTACGTACGGTCTGAAGTAGGCAGAATGCCACAAGCCACATGACAAACAAGATGAAGTCCACTGGGAAGGCTAAGAACATGGGTTTGAATGGCAAAGAGAAGAAGATTGAGTAAACGATGGTGATACCGGCGCAGACCATGGCATAGACGACACGTCCGTCGGCCCAGGCTTGCGGAATGCTGATGAGGTAACAGAAACGGGCAAGTATTCCCATGACAATCACACCGCTGGCCAGCTCGCCCAGACGGAGGAGTACGGAGATGATTTTGTGAGCGATTCCGGAGCTTGTGCGCGCCATTATAAAGTAGTGTGATGGATTCTCGGAGTGAGCAACGCGTGTCAGATGCCCCCAGGAAAGAGGATTGTTCGAACTACGGAAAATCGAATAGTTGATTTGGCTCCAACAAGTTGGATTAGCAGCCTTCATGTATCTGTTTCAGGAGGCGACCGGCATTTATACCCAAGTCTGTCGTTGCAGCCAGTGTAATCGGCAGCTCAAGCGGCTACTTAGCGCCCGGATAAGATTTATTCGACGCCCTTGTTGCACAACAGAAACCTACTTGTTGTGATTTTCCAAAGTAAACGTGCTGTTACAGGTTGATCTCTCTGGATTGTGCTCGAGAGCGTTGTGGAAATTTGCGAGCTCCGATTGGTCAGTTGGAGAAGCCACGAAGCCCAGGTCGCTGATAGTCAGAGTTTCTTCCATACCGGCTGCCAGCCACAGTCAGGTGAGGTTTGAGTTTACAGCCAGAACTGTCTCGAAAGCTGTGTTCATTATCAGGTGATGGACGGTAAACGGGATAGCGCCACCCGGCTATGAAATATGGACGGTGACGAGCCAGCAGAAGCGAGCAGCAAGCTGACCTTGCGCAGGGAGAGCAATTGTAAGCCAACCAATCACGACTCCCCCTCTCGACAAAGTTGGGATGAGGATTCATGCCCGCTTCCTAATGGCTGCAATTGACTCCTCTTTATCTCCCTGTTGAAGTCAATTTGATACTCCTGAACAGTTTTATGGTCCAGAACGCTCGGTCAAGAAATGCAATCGGTTAGCTGCCGCAAATACAGGAATTATGACCTGCTCTGCTTCATGGAATCAATCCAGTAGTAAAAGATGGGCAGGTGCACTTATTCTGCTGGCGAGCACACCACCTGGCCAGTATAAAGAAGCACATCATGCCGTCAACACTCGTTGCGATCATGCCACTTTCAGTTTGTGCGAATAAGTGCGGTGAATGCTCTGAACACTGGCCATGAAACATATTTGAAGTGCAGAGAGGTTCTGTGGAATCAGTCATGTCTAGATGCGCGGTTCAATGTGTGTCCATGATGATCCGCATACGTGGGTTCGGACATATGGTCAAATCCACTCGCTTAGCGACAGGAATTTGATGGGATTCCATTCAATACTCCTGGGTATTGGGCGGTGTTCTCAAACGGCATGCCATCTTGGTCCCCTCATGCCCGAGTTCTGGGTGGCTGAAGTATCTTGATTGCCCAAAACACAAACTTGTGGGTAATCCTAGTGTGTGGCTCAATTCAAGGCTGCGCACTAGCGCGGTCGCTCAAGCTCCTTGGTCTCCGCAAAAAATGCAGAGCGCATCCCCAGTGCATTGAAATGGTATGATCTCCCACATCAGATGGAGCGCGAAGTTGCTCATGGGTCATGAAGCAAGCATGAAACCCCACCCCACGACCTGGTTGACTCCATTCTTTGTCTGAGGAAGAGGTAAACATCGATCATCTCATAACAGCACTAGGCTTGAGAGCTAGCTAGACAAATAAAAGCGACTGGTGCCTTGGGATGTCTGCCTGAAAACGGAGTTGTGCACCCGATAAAGCATCTCGCCGAACACGGGGCCCGCGCCGACCCTGTCCTTATAATACACTGTATTACGTATAGTGTTAGGACGGCGCGGAGGGTTTCATCATCCTCATCATCCAGAAATCACTTATGTCCTTATCTCGGTTATAAGGCCAACTGAAGTAATTGTCTTGGATAATAGGAGAAGAAGATTTCAACTTTGCTCGAGCAGAGCTGGTACCGCTTATTGATAGGCTAGATGCGGCTTCAGGATAACTGTTTCTTCGAAGACCCAAAACCAAGAAGTAATAGCGGCAGCAATAGAGGTATGTTTCCTGGACGATAGGAAGAGCATCCACTGAAACCAATGTTTTGGAACACCTGCAGGTCACAGATCATGGCACTCCTAAACATGTCAAGTCCCAACATAGTAGCGAGACTAGGCCTGTGGGAAATTAATCTGTCTGCCCTGGCTGTTTTGTGATCAAACCTTCAAACCTTCCCAATTCGCTCTTTGCTCTTTGCTCTTTTTCAACCTGCCTACTTAACTAGCGAAAGAGCTGCTGCAGTCGCGGGCATTCATTTCCCAACTTTTCAATTGCGGCTTTCCTGCAGTTCTTTCGCACTTTTTCACCATGTTGCAATGATGCTCCCGCAATGTTGGCGCCGAAACCGCAGCCCCAAAAGCCCAAAGCAAGCGTAACAAGTACTGGAGCGGCGGCTCCACCGCTTAGTGTAGTCAAAACGCAGCACGCAGCAAATCCTATGCCTCCTCCGGTAGAGACTTGCTCACACATCTCATATCTGCATTTGGTAAGTTCAGCCCTTCTTAGTCGTGTGAGTTGATGCATGATGGCCTGGCACCGAGATATCTGTTTCTCATCAATAAGAAGACAAGCAAGTATTAATGCAAAGTCGGCAGCGTTCCACCAAATATTCGAGTAACTCCAATCGCTACGAAGCTGGTGATAGACTGCCAAACGGTTAGCTGCTTGAATATTGAATCTCCAGCTAGGGGCCACTTTACATTGCGTGCAGACCTCTGCAGCATCCCCATTCGAGGAGACGATACCAAGCTGTTGAATTCCATTGATTCTACTGATCTCATCTGAAAACCAACCCGCACCCCTTGAATACTTAGAGTTATCGCCATAGTAATCCCAAAACAACTGATCCTGGAATTTTTGGGCGATTGTCTTGCTTGGAGAGTCCCACACTTCCTTCAAGACTAGGCATAACGCGAAGTGTCGCCGAAAAGCCAATGAGGCGATCATCGATGGAACGGAGTCTGACTTAGTTGAGTCCCAAGGAATATGGATAGGTTTGTCGGTAGTTGTGCAAAGCTTGTCACTGATTGGCCCATATTGGTGCACAGGTGGTGTTGTTACCAATACTACGTAATATTCTCGTTCGTGTGACTGTTCCGAGTCTTTCGTAATGTGAGTCTGCTTCTGATAATTTATACTTCATGATCTGAATCAGCAATGTCTCTTGTCCGTGTGGGAAACCATTCACCTTAGAAAGCCAATGGTTTGATTGAGCATGAGAAACTGCTCTCTGAGGGCTGTGCGGAGCTCCTCCAGCAATGGAGCTTGCCTGGCCCACTTAAACTTGGCGATGGCCGTCAGTAGAGAACGTCTGGCACGATTTTTCCCGATATGAGGTTGAAAAGCTTCTATTCTGCGAAAATAATGGCGGAGAAGTTTCCCAATCTCATTACGCTGCTTGCTGAAGAACGTATCGTTTTCAAGAGAGTTCTCCTTCATGAACAAATCCAATCTGTCGACTGCATCGGCGAAAGACACATATACTCTTGTGTAGCGCCGGAAACTTTGCACAGACTCACTTCTGAGAATATTTACAATTCTCCGGATACCGGCCACAAGCAAGGCGAAATCACTGGGGCTAATACCGAGCGACATTGGTGCAGAAGAGTAATCGCAAAGAAAGCTTATTGTTGTGATTGATATGTTATGATCTGGAGATCTGAAGGTGGAGAAAGTTAGACGACTGGAAGTTATCGAAGAAACGTTGGTTTATGACCCGTTTGTGTCTATAAATATAGGCTGGCTATAATCTATGAGCGACGGTTCGGCCGGCAACAAAGTGCAGACTTGACGATATTAGATGACATATCAGCTGCAACTGAATGCTTCTAATTTGCTGTTATCTGAGGCTCTCAATTGTGCATCTGCATGGCAATGCCCCAATTGCGATCATTGGCCGCTGCTCAAGGCCGGTGCGCGGCTTTTGGAAGCGGATTGGTAGCCTGATCTGTATGTGCCAAGCGGTAGTCTGCCGTCAATTCCGCCCAAACCGCAGCAGACTGCGTGGTCTTCAGCAAGAGGTGGATAAAATTTCACCTTGTGGCAGTGTCTCAATGATACCACACAGGATCTTACCATTCGCGGAACACGAAAATGCGCCAGGTGGGGGAAGGGGGGGAGAGTATTTCACTCTAGCTGCATAGGCTTGTCGATTGAACCAACATGCCAGCTCAGATGCGCTCTACTACCAAGCCGGACGGCTAATCTCAAGTGCAACTTTGGAAAATATAAGCCATTGGGTCAATCATTGACTAGAAACACCACTGGTACAACCTGTCGTAGCATCACAGACAACAACACGTATTACCGTGTTTATCACCCACGTAGAGCTCCTTGCCTGAGCAGAAGGGCGTTCTCTGATTGTTATTACGGCGGGAGTAGAAGTAAACGATAAGGATTTGCTATTACCGCGGATACAGGCTGTGACATATTCGCCTTGACGGGTCGGCGCAAGCTTGCTGGAACATGTTTGCACTTAGTTGCGTCATTTGCCCGTAGTTTGTGGTGCATTATGGTCTTCTACAAGTCGGTTCCAGGAAGTCACGCTATCAACTCAGTAGCCGCATGACTCTTCTTCAGTGCTCAAGCTTTCCCGAGGGAGAACCGTCCGCCGCGGTGGATCTATATCATGGTTGACGAGAAGTGATGAGACACATTAGACCATGGGTTAGATTGTCAGCCCGTTGTCATGTCTGTGGATCTGAGTGTAGCCTGGCACACTACATTCTGACCCTTGCCAAGTCACAGCCGCTTCAATCCATGTACATTCTTTCGGTACTTGAGGTTGGGAATGGTACGTGAAAGTACATCTAAGTGATTAAATTTTGTACTGTCAACTTCAACCAAGTCTAGCTATTTTGTTGGGGCCGGATCTTGGCTGGATTCATGCAACGCTGTCAGAGCTGCCTCAGCAGCGCCTGTTGTTTGTGGCGAGAACTATGATTAGCACTAGTCTCCAAGCTTTTCAACTCATCTTCAGCCTTACCTCACTGTATGTCAATTCCCCTCTTCTCAAAATGGAATTGGAAGTTCGAAAAGCTGATCGGGCCATCTTACCAGAGTAGATCGAGGCCTAAGCGACCTAGGAAGCCTCTTCGAGACCGGTCGTGTCCTAGAATACATCGAAGAGACAGAAAAGGACGCCAGCTCAATCATTGCCGTCCGCGACAACGAGTCTCACCTTAGCTCCTTCACCTTCGATCACTCAGACGGCATTGATGGCCAGCTGACATTGGAAGAGGAGCTTGCTCTATCCGGACCCTACGCTCGACGGCTTAGTACGATGCTTTATGATCAACTGAAGCAGCGATCTCCTACTACAGGCGCGGCTTCTGACGAGACGCCTGGAGAGACTTCTACGCCAACTACATACTTCAACAGAAAAAGGTCTGCTTATGGCCAAAAAAGCACTTGGTCCCGAAACAGCCAGAGTTCGGGTGGAGTTCCCCTTCCCACCGCCACCCCCCTCAGCCCTACTAGCTCTACTGGTTTCGAAGCAGGCATACAAGGGCAGAGCCCAATCTCGTCTGTTCAGCGATTAATCCAAATCGAGGATATAAACCACGAAGATATCGAGATTGTCAAACGAAGGCTATCAAGAGCTTCGTTGAAATCAATCAAGTGGAAAGTATCCAGCAGGGCCGCAACATACATCGACGATCTTTGCTCGCATATCAAGATTGGCAACCTGGAGGGGATCAGACAGAGCCTGGTAAATGGCGCTTACATCGATGGTTACGACAAAAACGGGTTCACGCCCCTGATGACTGCAATCATGCATCGTCAGCTTGGCATAGCTGAATATCTATTGAAGTTAGGAGCGGATGTCCGCCTAGGTTATCGGTCTGTCAGTTCGCAGAGCACGAATGTTTCGAAAATCTACACAGCCTTGACTCCGATTCACAAGGCCGCAGAGCAAGGAGATGCTGATGCGATTCGCCTTCTCGAGAAATACAGATCGGACGTTAACGACCTCAGAGCTGTAATGGGTGGCGACAAACACACACCTTTATATCTTACTCATGGTGACGCAGTCCAGCAATTGATTGACCTTGGAGGAAACGTATTCCAAGCGACTAAATTAGGTGCTACTCCTCTGGCCAGGGCCGCTCGACGAGGAGATCACGCTGCTATCGAATGTTTGGCATACAACGGAGCGGACGTGAACAGCATTTCTCTCTTGTCTAACACTGAAGAGTTTATCGTAAAGTCAAACCCACTTATTCGGGCAGTGCACAGTACACAATGCGTCAAGGTATTGTTGCACAATGGGGCTGATCCAAATGCTGAGCTCGTGTATGCGAATGTTTCGATGAGCACCATCAGCAATATATGCCAACTCTTAGGCGGCTTGAGCAAGGGCGCGTACTTTTATCCAGATATCAAGTATACTCAAGAGATAGTGGATAGTATACAGGCGTTAGTTGACGGTGGCTCAAAAGTCGAACTCCGGGATTTGGACTCCATTTGGAAAGGGGGTTTTCCAGGGCAGAATTCGAAGGAAAGGAAGCAACTGATCCGAATCTTCTGTGCCGCCAACCCTGAGTTGTTGGAGTACCAGCTCAAACTATGCTTCAAAACCTATAAGCATGCCTACTCAGCACGGAAGGTCGTGGCGGGTGTTTTACCTGATTCTGCCAACAAAAAACCGTCATCTGTTCGATTTGAAAGCTTCGAGGTAAAAGATGACGCAAAAATCGGAAACCAAGTACTGGAAATGTTTGAAGAGACTGCCAGCATGATTTGCATCCTGCTCGCTGATAGGGAAGCTGCAGAGCTCGAAGCGCTCATTCAACACTTCGACGATGGTACTGAAGAAGGTGCCGATATCGCCATTCAGACTCGGCCAGAAGCTCGCTTTAACAGAAGATACGCGTTGCCCAGCCTAATGGCTTCTTGGAATCGGGCGGATCAATTAATGAACAGCATCGGAAGCAAACTGTGGTCGAGTTTGAGAGCGTATCTTGCCGAGCATGGGGCAGAGGCGTATGGCATATTATTTCCCGACGTGGCCTCCTCCGAAAGCGATTCAACTGATGCCGGGCTACAAGAGAGTAAGGAAACTAATCATGCCGGTGCAAGTCTCCAATTTCCTGAGCCGGCCGGAGATTTACAGACGACGGCTCGGGTGCTGGTGGATCAAGTCATCGCAGAGTTGGTTGCGACGGAAGAGGCCGCTCGGCTGAAAGAAACCAAAGAGGTCGAGGATCTCGTCGAGAAGATAAGAAAAGCGGATAAACTGGCTAGGCAAGCAAAAGCTGCTGCAGAGACCGCCGAAGGAGCCAAACTTGAGGCTTCTCCAACCATTCAAGCTAAAGCTCGCAAATTTCTCGAAGGGGAGCAACTGCTCAACTCCAAATCGATAATAGCCAGCTTAAGCCTGTGCGAAGCCGGCTGATATAAGACTTCCTAGCTACTGAACAAGAATCATATGTACGTAACATAGTTCTATCAAATCACATATTCTCCATTCGAGGTTCACGTTATCATAGCACTGTCGTATTGCTATCATTCTCATAGCTCCGTTTTCTTTTCTGTAAATGACTCCAAGTCTTCCCTCAAGAATATCGTGAAGAATCAATTCGCCGTCTCTGAGCCTTCCCTACTGGCGATAAGTTCAAGTTGCTGCCCTGCAATGGTGCCTTTGGTTTATCCTGTGGAGACAGAACGCTGTAGTGCTAGGCGACTTGCTACATTTCGCTCTACAGACCTCTTCGAGTTTTTATGAAGTCGGTGCTGCACGTAGTGAGCCGTCGATGGGTATCAAAACGATAGCTGCATAATTAAACATGATGGGCATGTCGGGTGACATACCTTGCTTGACTATAACAAGGGATCATTACACCAATCAAGACTGCAATGTAATGAGCGATGTATATATTAAGGAGTGTGACTAGCTAGATTAATGAGTGGAATTATCCTATTAAATATTTAAGTACTATTAAATTTGACCAATGTCCCAATCCAATCCATAAAAGTCCATGCGCATGCCACGAAGTTATCCAATATTGGCGAGGCCTAAAAGTCTGAATACGCAATGCTCCCTAACCCCATACGAACGCCAAAACCCAGTGAAGCCACTCTGTGCAGTGCGTGTGTAACCCAGAAGACAATTATCTAGGACACTTTAGAAAGTAGAGTGTTCGGTTGGCTGGCTAACTGGGGGAGCGGTGGCGCTTCGAATCATGGTCTTGAAGGTGGTTTTGGCAGCCCGGTGCTCTGACGCGGACACTCCACGAGCGGCCAGAGGAGGGCTCAGACCAACTCCACGCTCGGTGAACTCAATCATATTGTCAATCTGCGACTTGATGGTTGAGTTTCGCACGTCTGTGGGTCCGACGTAGTTGATGACAGGCGAAGTACCATCTGTCCTAGGGCTGAGTTGAATCTCGGCAACGGAGGTATAGATCTCATCTTCCTTGAATTGTCCTAGGTTAGGGCCTGCCTTTTCACCCTCAAGCTTTGCCCAATCCCAAACCCAAATCAGGGTGTAGATACCCTCCGATGGGAGATTGTCTGGAAGCCTCAAGGCGGTCTGGCAATGCAACGATGGAATCTTGTATGTTTGGGTACGGGAGGTCCAGATGTTAGCATCGCTAACCTCTTCTGCTCGGGCTTGAAAACACTGTCCATCGTCGTAATGATGGGCCCCGAGAAGCTGGCCCATTCCGTTACCGCCATTGCCATCTTCGTTCCAAGAGTACAGCACATCCTTGATTGGGATGCCGGCAACATTGGCAAGTGTGCCATAAACGTAAACGTTGCCAGACCTAAAAGGCCTGTAAATTTCGTTTGGGGTCTCGATGGGATTTGTCACATGCCCGTTTTCCTCATAAAGCAGGGCCAGGTAATCGCCGGCAGACGCCGTAAGCCGGGGATATTCACTTGTGTACCCCGTGTGTCCATCCAACGATCTGAGGACGGGTGCATCACCACGACCGTCAAAGATCCTGTTGATTAGGCGCTCATCTTCACCACCGCCTGAGACAAATGTGCGTCTGTCAATGTAAGGGAGTGGGAAGCCAGTCTCGCCGGAGAAAGAGCCATCTCCATTGATGCGCTTGACAAACTCGACCCACGTATGAGCATTGACGGCCTGTGAAGTGGCCAACATGGAGAGAATTGCTTGAGTCTTGAAGGAAACCATGGTTGCGTTATTTTTTGTGTAGGTTTTGTGATTTATGCAAACAAGAAAATAATTAGATAAAGAAAGCAGAAAAGCTCGAGCAGACAACAGTATTATATGAAAGGAGATAAGTAAAAGACTTTGAGAGAGATAATGGAATTGACAAATGAGAAGTAGACAAATGAAATGAATTCGAAAGCTGTTTGTTGATGATGGTTTCAAGAAAAACAACCAGGGAACTACCGCCCTCTTTATACATGATCAACATGAATCGTGAGACTCGACCTTGCACTCAAGTTTCGCCCAGGTAATGTAAATTTGGACAAGACGTGCTACGCGAAAAGAGAAGGATGGTTGCCAGGAAGCTCCTGGGGTTACATTGGACGCCTCACACGGCCCGAATGCAGGAACAAATTGCGAGAACGTGGAGCCACCAATCCCGTCACATGAGTTGGTTGTCAACCAACAGCACAACTGTTAGGGCGCAAGCTTGGCTTCGCCACCTTACTTCTAGGCTGCTCTCGCTCGCATATTTTCCGCATGTTTCTTAGCTTGTCATGGGCCTCGGACGCTGGTAATTTCACCAGCTTGTTTTATGGCGGAACTCGCCTTGATATTTCTCACAATGGTTCGGACCGCATTTGCATTCAGGACACATTTTGGATTGAGTGAAAGAACAAAGTTCTCCCTAATCCTCTTGCAACTAAGCTGTGCGAGTTTCTCACCAATTTGCGGAGGCATCTGAGGAATGGGTGAGTCAATGACTATGATGTCCCTCTGTCGGGCGTACTGCTGACGGGAAGAAAGACATGCTACCAACATGTCGTTCGAGGTCTCCACTACAGGCAGCGGCGAGTATCGCGTGACGTCTGAATTCGCCATCAATAAAGTCTTCTAAATCAGATACGGGGCCACACGGCTGGCAAACTAGGTCGGAGGACTTTCCCGTGTGGCGCAGACCAAGGCATGCGAACTATAGAACCAACACCAACCATGCTTTTGGGGGCACCAACTCGTAGCCACATTTGGCTTGTGATCTTAACCCCACCAATAGACGTTGGAGAAAGCCTTTCCAACTCGTGCTGCGGGTCATCGACAGACCCCGCACGTAAGCATCTCTTCGACACTCACCACACCATGTAAGAACGCACCTCGCACCCAGTACAGGATGCCATGGGCGTACTAAATGGCTTGTAAGTCACAAGATCTTCTTCTTCCATGCGAAGAAGCTACATTAGATTGACGTAAAAGAAGACGACCTGCTGTCACTCCTCAGGGACTCATTCTGGAATTGTGAATATTTGAGTCTGCCGACTACCTAACCACGAGTATATTGATCAGATTCCGACGAATCAGACAAGATAGTGAGTCTTTGTTGAAATTTTCTTGTGTGACAGTGTCGAATGTTGATACCGCTTTTGGCGTGAAAGCGCTTGAATGAGCCACTCGTTGAAGATACGGCCCCCCAAATGGGCGTGCGTAAGCTTAAGTCATCCATCAACCATCATGTGCACAACATGCCATGGCTTGGCTGGTTCTAAACATAAATCTGATGTTGCCTGCGATAGAACGACCTGAGGCTGGGAGCTGTACAACGCATGTCAAGGCAGTGTGGCTGTAGATATTGTAAATATAATAATCCTGACTGTACTTTATTCTCTTTTCAGCTGTGGTATGCCGCTCCCTCCCGCCAACTCTCGTAAGGCATTTAGCACAGCAGGTTGGCTTGGTTCTTCACCTGACTTGTTAGCTATTGGTAAGATAGCCTTTGACGTTCTTCTGTGACTGGAACAGTGTGCCTCCACGTATCACGCATCTCCTGCTTGGTAGACGAGCTTTTGTTGAGAAGATGTGTACGATGAGGATAACGTAATTAAATGCTTCCTCGGCTAGTAAAAGCGACTTCTTACCTACGTCAAAGAGGCGGCCAGATAAAAAGATGTTGACGGCAACACTGAATGTGCTCAAGGCCATGGCACAAAGACCGGAAATCTCCATTTAGCAGTCAGAGCGAGGTCGGGTGTCAATAGACAGCTATCGAGCATATTCACGGCACTTAAAGATTAGGTCCACACAGACAGATTCGGGATATCTTTGTCGTCGGCTGTTGTTCTCTTCATATAGTACGGCATGACTTGGAGCTTGCTGCTTCGACAACTACCGTCGCGCCCCATAAAATTGCCCCGGTCCAGTTGAAGCATCGCGTCAAACAGCTTTGTCGGATGGCAAGGATGCTACATTACCCACTTGTCGCATTGGCAAGCGCTCTCGGACGAAAGCTGGAGACGTCTCAATTCTGCTGGAAGTAGTGGAGTTTGTCGTCCTAGCGGTTCAGGTGGACGGCGCTTCTCGCATCGGACCAAGATTGGCTGGAGGATTCAGAATGTGGAGTGCATCGGTCGGGTTTGTCGACCACTTGCGCATTCAGCCAATCATAGCCCGAGTGCCACCCAGGCTTCTCCATGTCTCAGACCCAGGTCCAGGGGGCTTATGTCACAGATCTGGGGCTCTTGGAACTCTCCGCGTCTCACAAGATCAAGCGCAAGGCCGCAGGTGGTCAAATGAAGCAATCGTCGGAAAATTGCCCGTTTCCAGCCCAGAGAGCAGATATCACCCCGTTCCTGGGATATTGAGATGAAACAACTCGGCAGAAATATAAAGACCAGCCCAATTGCATGACAACGTTTCGCTGATCAGACTCAACAACTCATCACCACTTTCGGCCTATCTTTCTCTCGGCTGGCCCGACTACATTTATTCATTTACCCTTTTTCTCAAGCATAAAATCTGTTAATTAGCACTGCGACCATTCCAAATGAAGTTCGGAGCCATCATTTCTCTCGGTAGCGCAGCTTGCGTCGCTGCTGTGCCCAGCACTCTCCGAGAGCGACAACAAGGCACACTTGTGCTTTTCGAGGTCGGAGGCGTACCCGGAAATGAGTGCCTCACCTTCAGGAACAACGGTAGGTCCATCTGTTTCCCCAGCAAATGTTGGCTACTAATTTGCGCAGGTGAAATTGTCAACGCTGCCTGCGTCAACGAAGCTGCCGACCGCCAAATCACTCCTGGTACGCGTAATGGCCAGGATGCTCTAGTAGTCCAGCGCGCATTCAGCAATGGCTTCCGACCAGATCTTGTTGGCCAGGATGTCTGCGTCGGTTTTAACGGCACCCACTTCCGCGCCGAAGATTGCACAGCCAATGATGTTGAGCTGGTTAGCTTCAATGGCCAGAATGTGGTGTCGAGTAGCGGCGCATGCCTCAATGGACATAATGACGTTGCCGAGGTCACCGTCAGTCGGAATGGCCGGAATTGCGCCGAGTTCATCCCTACCTCTGTTACTCCTACGCCACCTTGATGAGGCTACATGGAAGGATTTGGCACGCGAATGAGCAACTCACTCGTGTTTTGTTAATATTAGGAGTTGAACGGGAAATATATTCATTGATACATAGCATCGCATTAGAAAGCCGGGAAAAGATGAATAAAAGGTCTTTAAGCATTGCGCTCAAAAGCTTGTGCATTATTGACACAACAAATTACCACAAATGGCACCTGTAAATCAACGAGAACATTTGAAACGTCAAGAAGAGTATCAAAGACTTGAGCGTTTCGGCTTGGTGTTATAATGTGAACTTGGGGAATGAGGAAGAGCATTGTCAACTTTATCCGTTACGACAAATATAACGTCTGGATGGACCTTGAGATTATATGTAGAATTTCGACTAGGGATATCTAAGCAGAGGTATTGATAACTCATTGAACATCAAGGCGCATTCGAGATCCTGTCGGCCTCGAGAGACTTCCTTTACACTTTTTCCACATGCGCATTCGTGCTAGTTCTGGGTTCGACTGTGCTTGAGTCGTCCTTTGCCAGGTTCTCGATTGCGTTGAGCTCAAGAGAGCTGCTGATCCCCACATCACGGCGTGCCTGCTCAAGCATGACTGTGTCTTCAGCTCCCGTACGACTCTTGAAGACACGGTCCATCTCTTCCAAAGTCGCACCCTTGGTTTCCGGCTATTGTAATCAATAGTTAGCATACTCTTTTGCACTAAGGGGGGAGCCATGGGCCATTTCGGCCGTCAGAAATACTCACTAGATACCACCACACCCAGGCAATGCTGCCACCCAGAAAGACGGCGAAGAAGATGTATGTGCCCCATTCCCAAGCTTCAAACATGCTAGGCACGTAAAATGCGACAGCAAAGTTGTTCACCTGTGAGAGATTAGTTCATGACGTCCCAACATCGACGTAGACAAAACCGTCATCGCGTAAGACCGTTTACTTACCCAGTTGCTGGATGCGCCAATGGATACACCCTTGGATCGAATTGAGAGCGGGAAAATCTCAGATACCAACGTCCATGACACAGGTCCCCAGGTTGCGCCAAAGGCCCCGACGTAGATCCAGATGAAAGTGACAGCTGTCCACGCTGCGGCAGGGTTGGAAGGCCAATCGTGTTGGAACTTGGCGACTATAATTCCTGGCAGCACCATACTGATCCACATGACCACGCTGCCCCAGATGAGCATCGGCTTCCGGCCCCATTGATCGATAACGGCCATGGCGGGGAGGGTTGACACGAAAAATACGACGCCGGTCACGCCAGTTGCAAGCAGGGCCTGAGTACCTCCAGTGAGACCAAGACTCTGGAAAACTTCGGCCGCATAATAGATAATAGCGTCGATGCCGCTCCACTGTTGGAAGAACATGACGAGCCAGGCGGTGCAGACACGCTTGAGGTTGTCCTTGGTCCGGATAATATTCCAGTATTGTGCCAGTTCGCCCATCCAAACACTCTGCTCCTCCTTCTCCGCCATGTGAGGGAATGCCTTCGCAAACGCGCGTCGTTCGAAAAGGCACTCGGCCTTGATTTCTTTATATTCGACTTGGATCGCCTCGCTTTCGATGGGTAGCTTGCGGAGCTTGCTAAGAACCTTGATCGCTTCTTCGTCACGTCCCTTCTTGACTAGCCATCGGGGAGAAAATGGCAGCCACCAGATGCCTATGGCGAGCACTGCAGCTGGGATGCCTTGGATGATTGAGGGCAGCATCCAGGCCAAATTCGACTGGGTCTCTCCAGTTCCGCCGATGTAGTTGCTGCCGTACCCAACCCAGAAGGACAACATGATACCTAAAATTGTGGCGAACTGGTAAAATGAGACGATGAAGCCTCGCATCTCCGGAGGTGCAATCTCGGCATTGTAAAGGGGCCTATTCATATGTCAGAGTCTGTCATCTTCGGTCAGACTGTGGGGTCCGAAGCGCTTACCCGACACCACTAAAGGTGCCAACACCAATGCCTGTGAAGAATCTTCCCGCGTAGAGCATGGCTGGGTTATGATGCGAAGCACCAATGTATAGGTATGAACCGAGAACGACCCAACAGCACGCTGAGAACATGGTGTATTTCCGAGAAAAGACCTCGCCGAAGATACCCGCAGTCAAGGAGCCGAGGATACCGCCAAGTTGCAGGATAGAGGTAAGCCAGCCTTTGGCACTAGAGGACTGAACGACCGAGGGGAAGTTGTCCATGAATCGATGCATGACCAGAGATTGGCCTAGCACGCCCTGTTGATAGCCATACTCGAAGCCACCAAATCTGTCGCCAATTGTCAGTTTCTGCTTCGAAGTCCTTATACCAAAGCACTCACGAGGCGAAGAAAGCAATGATGATCAACCGTGGGTTGGAGAAGACGGTGCCCCAGCGGTTCCTGGAGGCAACCTGGGTGCGGACCTCTGCTGCGGTCATCTCTGATTCCGTGTGCGCCATGGTGAGAAGTTCGAGCACGGGTCACCGAAGAGTCTCGACTAGGCGGTGAACAAATTCGAGTTAAAGAAGGAAAAAAAAGCTTTAGTTAAAACGGTGCACGAGCCTAGCCTTATATCAACTTCTCCCCGAAGTCGCAGCTCCGCACCCAGAGTTACCATTGCACGTCAAGTGGAGCTCTCCTGATGTTCTAGGAGAATTTGGCCGATCGCAACGTAACGCACCCTGTTGCTACGACGAAGCCGACTGTTTAGGCCGAGTGCTTAGATTCTCCTAATTCGGTAACGTGCTCGACTTTTCCCCCACAGTCACCCTGTAAGCCGGCTACATGCCTAATTTCTCCACAAATGGTAATTACCACTCTGTCTGGAGAAATGGAGATGTGTGGGGAAATACTGACAGTCCAAAAAATTAATTCATTCAAGGAACGATACGCTATGAATTTCTTGCAAGAGAAGTCACTTAACAAGGGCGATTCTCGATCGAATTTCAGCTATTATCTTCGAATGTTTGGCGGGGCTTGGGAGCCGCAGTAATCACAAGACCATCAACAGAGAACCAGATACCGAAAATTGCGTTCTTTAGCTAGGACGAAATAATATTGGCATAAGTATAGACAGCTCAAGTCTCTCGGCTTCTGTTCAAAGCAGAAGTTGGAATAGGAACAAGCAAATTCTGTGCAAAGTCTTCATAGGCATCCAGATTGCTGAAGTCAGTGATATCCTAGTCAAAAGCATGATGACAAAATATGCTATGACTGTAGCAAAGTATTCCTGAATCATACATGATTGGATTGCAAGTTTGAACCCTCAGTTTACACCGAAGTAGTGCCAGTGATTAGCGCCAGTAGCCACTCATCTCGCTAAGACAGACCTATGACTTGAGCCTGTGCAATCCTTCCACTCTTCACTCCCTGTAGGTCACACAAGAGCGATTTGGTTTAGTATTCGATGTTTTGTGTTAAGTTTTGGCACTTGAAAGTGGAAATTAAGGCTTGTAGGGTAACTTGTGCTTCGTCATAGTAGCTTCATCGCACGGTGTTCTGTTGCACCTTCGCAGGACCAAGTGAAGTTGTTTGACCTGCAGCACCGGCCTAACTTGTTGCAGGGTCTCTGCATAGCGCTAGGAACCGGGTTCCCATCAAACGAGAACAACACGCATCAATATCTATGCTGGGGTTGTGCCAGTTGCATTAGATCTGATTCAGTTCACATGGTATGGGGTAGGCTGCAACTCCAGGAATCCACCGATCTCTTGCTTCCCCACATTGCCCCAGACCAGCCCAGTTTTAATGGGTTGCTAGAGCCCAGAGCTGGGGACATCTCAAGGCCTGCGGAGATTGACAAGGTTCATTATCATTCAAGTTACATTCATCGTGCGTGTTGAACCGATGACTCGCGGGGTAGGCAGCAGTGGTTAGAATTGCCTGAAATGGCAATTGACATGCAGTGCCGACAGGACAGTGCGTCAACCTTGTCAACCCTGTTCATTTCTGAAGCCTGTGGCGAGCGCTAAAACTTGCTCCAAATGTCGATCAGGGATCTACGTAATAAGCGGGCTTTGGCTTAGCACTAAGAGCAAGTCTTTAACCCCAGTGTCATCTGTGACCTGGGAGGTGGAGAATGAGGATCAATAGGTCAACCTTAATTATTTTCTCGCTACCAGCTTTATAAAATCCGAATTTGCACCAATAGAGAGCATCTATCAATAATGTTTCTTGTTTCCGTTGTGACCCTGGGAGCCGTGGACAGCGGATTGATTGGCAAAGCCACTGATCATAGGAATCCTCGAAGTCTTTCTTATTGTCCAAATGCAATGGCTGGTTTCTGGGCTACCCTATAACATCTCGTAGGCAGAATCGAGAGCACCGTTACCTGAGATCTGGGAGGGTTCGTGGGTCTGTAATGACCAACGCGGGTCAGATTGCCTGCTAGGTCTTACGTGCATCCAAGTGCGTGAGCTGAGCGCCTGTTGCACACTTGTAATTCTTGTCGACAAGCCACTATCTGTGCGATACTAAGCCACAGCAACATGTGGCTGTCAGCCTCGTCTTATCGTCTCACCCCTCTTGCGTTCGTGTCAATGTGCCTCTCCACTTCACAAGCATCGTCATCATGGACCCCGGAACAATTCTGGCCATTCTCGACATTGTCAACTCATCGGTGCAGTTTCTTGCCGGCGTCGTCGAAACTCTTGTTGACGCGCCCAAGGGCCTTACAGCCATCATCAATGAAACCAACCAGCTCCAAAAGCTCCTCGAGTTTCTGGCCGGGATTCAGCGCGAGCTCCCCTTGGCGGAACAAAGGTTCCTCGATGGCCAAGTGAGCACTGCAGAATGTAGGGTTACGGTCCAGGATTTATGGGAGCTAGTGCAGAAGATACGACCTCTGAAAAGTGATATTTCCAGTTCAGGTGACAAGATGAAGTTCACTGATAGGGTCAAATGGTTGCTTAACAAGGATAAAATCGAGAAGCTCGTTGAAAAGCTAGCCGAACAAGCCGAAAGACTTCGGAGGCTGCTCTCATCGTAAGTCATAAAACATTTGCCCGTTCAACCACGACTCGTCTCTACCTTTACTAATATCTTAGGGAACAACTCGTCAACCTGAACAATAAAGTTGATCGGCTCCTCGACGCCATTCTCCTGCTGATGCCGAAATCGGCTCCGGCGAAGGAACTCGAGTTCGACAGTGGAAGCGGCGTTTTCTCTCCATACAAGGCTGACGGTATTATGTGGCACGGTCAATTTCGCTGCAAACCGGGCCAAGATCCTTCCCTAACATATTTTCGAGACCGAGAGAGGTTGAATGATGCAGCATGGGCTGGGGATTGGGATCGATTCATGAAGCTACTCGATGTTGGTCGTCATGAGCACAAACAAGTCTGGGCAAATTGCCGAAAAATATGTAAGCAGACCACGTTTCATTTTGTGTAAAGTCGTTGATTGCTGATATCACCTAGACCGTTACGATGAGCAAGGAAAGCCACCTAGTGGTTTCACGCCTCTCCACCAAGCTGCCTGGCATGGGAACAGGGAGGCCGTCCAGAATCTCCTCAAAAGCGGAGCTTGGAGTGAGTCCTATCCTCCGTGGCAAGTTGATGGTCAAACTGACAATCAGTGTACAGGGCTTGCGAGAACCTTCCGCCAGAGTTCGTCCGGACTGCGCAAAGACAGTACACCCCTTGACGTCGCTCGTGACCACGGATGGGAGCATCTATATGAGCTACTGAACCCTGTAATCAGGCGGCCCATCAGCCATCGCGTCTTACAGGCGCTGCAGGACCGCCTCCATGATCTCATCCGAAAAGTATACGAGAACGACACTGAAGCCCACCTTGATTGCTTTTTCTTTCCGGAATTGGAGATCCTGACAGAATTTGACCGATCTCGACTTTGGTTCCCCCTCGATCCCGAACTGAGGGACACAAGAGAAGGCCGGGCCATCCATATTGTTCTGGACAGAGATGAGCTGGTGGCCATTATGCGTTGGGGCAGGCAAAAGAGAAAGAACTATCGCATCTCTGCGTCTGGAGTGCATGAGATCCACCAAGCCGTCATTCTCAATTAGAGAAAACCGCAACGAAGTGTTTCTAATGCTCAATGTTCGTTGACAAGCTGTGCACACAGGCACAGTTTTCAGTATTTTGGTGGATGTGAACGGTAAGGTAAGTCGAATGACAGTATAAAGCCGGGAATATTCTACAGATTCTTTCATAACAAGTTTGATGGCACGAGCAACGGAGAAATAATAAAGGACTCGCGAGTGGACACACTCTTTTGACGAATACGTATTCTAGTTGCTGCTATCTGACTACACCAAGCACTTGATCAAAGAACTAGCCCTAAACTAACTTGGATTTTCCCAAGCTGGTTGTGTTCAACTTGGGTTCCGCGATGGCTCCAGGGTGCACCCACACATTGGATGACAGGCTGGCATCAACTCCCCTAGCAGATATTGCATTCCTAGGATACCATAGGTCAACTATGCCGCCACCACCACTTTAAGAACTCGACAAAGGGGACCAAATGGTACAGCCATTGCTGCAATTGTCCTATTCCGTTAATCTCAAAGTTTTGTCATTAACTGGCACCTTTGACCTGCAAGTACTTGCCTAATTGGCTTGTGTCGATTCCTTTTTACCCATTGTTATACACCTTGAGGCTGCATTTGTCCGAGCGTTTGGCCGAGGCTTACTGCACCTTATGCAATGAAGCCGCAATGGGCTTACAGCAGGTGGTGTGCATTTCTCGCCCATTTCGGCAGGTTCTCTACTGGATAGTCAAATGTGAGTGTGGCCAGGTCTTACGGCCGCAATACTACCTCAATCAGCGGGCTGGGGGCACAGAGCCACAGCTTACTGTGCCTCGGCCTGAGCTCACTCACAAACATCATGCAATAGTACCGCGCATAGTCACTTCACACACTGTTTTTCCAGGCCGCGGAAGAGTATTGGAATTAGCTGATACAATGTTGTCGGCGACCCGGCTGACTGCCCCTCGCACTCCATGGAAAACTTGGCGCATTCGGCGTTTGGATCCAATCGAGGAGGTAACCCCGTTAGCGCAACCCAATAGTCTGAAAGGATGGATGAATCGTAGTGACTGGGTCAATTTGCGGAAGTGCTTGGGCAGTTCTCCTCTCCGTTGGCTTGGCTAAGGCTTGATGCAACATAATCTTGCGACGCAACCATCACAAATGAATGCAAGTGAGACGCAACAATTAATATTCATGCGCATCCAATGCAAGTCTTCCGACAAATGTGACACTTGGGCCTAAACTTCCCACCTCGGTGAGCCCTTGAGAAGCCCTTGAAAATCTATATAAGCCCTACGCTCCCCGCTCGGAAGCGGTTGTTGTCGAGGAGAGGTCACTGAAGCAGAATAGTGTCATAGTTATACTTGCAAAATTGCCAATAACTGAAGCTCTTCTCTCAAAATTCTGATCAACATGATCGTTCTTGGCACCTTGATTGCAGCTCTGGCTATGCAACCGCTAGCCGTGGGTGCTGTTCCTCTTGCCGCAGCTGATGGCCATTCCACCAAAGCGTCTACCAAGATCCTGGCCGACGCATCGGTTTACATGTGCGAGCACACCAGATGGAATGGTGCATGTCTCAACGTCCTGGTGCCTCTGAATTCTTGCCGTGAGTTTCCTCGAAGGTTTTCGTTCCACGTACCAATCCCCTCTGGCTGACGATTTCTTCTGCCTAGAAAACGTCCCTGGTGGTTGGAATGACCGAATTAGTTCTATTCGAAACGATAGCAGGAACTACTACCACTGCGTTTGGTACACGTAAGTCCTCAATCTACCTTTTTCTACTCAATGCATGTTCGCTAACTGTCACCCGAAGCGACGGTAATTGTGGAGGTACCGCGTACGACAATCAAGAGGACGCCGATCTGTCCGATGGCAATGGAAGAATGAATGACTCTATCAGCAGCTGGTCCTGTAGAAACAGGTGAAGAATGCAGGAAAGGGTCACAAGTTCATGGATATTTGAGGCCGGATTTGGCTTGATCTTTCGACCAATCTCTATGGGGTGCGAGCAGGGAGATGATGTATTGAGTCAATATAGCTGCGTTCCTGCGTCCAGACTAAAATGGCGCCATAATGAACGCCACGTTGAGCCTGCCTTTACCTCCAAGTACCTTACTGCCCAAGGATAAATGCAGCGGCTCTTGGTAATTTTCCCAAGAAAACTTCTTGTCAAATTTTAGATCAAAGTTGAATGGTTCAAACCCTCGATGCGTCTGAAACAAAAGACAACGAAGACGAATATTTGGGAATGTGGATAAGACATCCAAGTAAAGCAGGCGCCCGCATGAGCTTGGAACCTCGGCCCCGAGGGCCCGAGGCAGAGTATCATAGCAATTGTGCGGCTAATGGTTAGGCGGGGTTGGTTGTATCAGTGCAACGGAATATGTGGCTTGGTGTGAAAAGAGCTTGATAGGGGACACGGCAGGGAGGGCACGAATCACATTAGGCATAACTGTAGCACAGCATAAGTATGTTGCAATATTGGCTCCAAAATAGGCGATCATTTCCTAAAACCGCGTGTACTTTCGTGACCTGCATAAGGATGAATTAGTGACTGTCATGCCATTGAAGCGATTGAAGGCTCTGGCGTGCTCAAGCAGCCCGATTAGAGAACGTTGGGAGAATGTAAGCGAATGAATAGCCTCTGGAATCAGTACGTGGCGCCTTGTCACTATAATCTCTGTTGTGATGATACTGACACTAGTCCAGGCACACGCAGCCGCCGGTGATCCAAGCTCCAAACGACCTAAAGGCCTTGGGAGATTTCATGAGGGAAAATACTTGTGGTACCCACGGTGCAGAGACATATTCAACTCCGGGTGAAGAATTCTTCATGGCCTGTTGGAAGCAGTTGATGCCGGGTGGCCTGATTGTTGATGCTGGCTTTGGAAATAAGCATTAGTATTTAACCGCAGAGGACAGTAACCTACTTTTTCATAGTAGGCGTTCGATTGTTGAGTAGTATTATAGCCCTGCCGCGCTGAAGACGATGATACCGGCCAATGTCCTCACTAATTGAGTACTACTACCTGTGACGTGTTCGAAGGTATATCCAGATTCCTTTCAACATCTGTTGAAAGATTACTCGGACAAGCAAAGTCCTATCTACATGAATCACTCGGTTCGAGCAGATACATGCAAGCAAAGATGCCCGTCAAAACTAAGCCCTACTACTTCTCCATGTACTGCGTCTTGCACTTATCCTCGTCGACGTCATAATTCGAGTTGGGCTTCTTATCGAACAGATTGCGCCATTCATAGGGAAAGAGCTCGATCGGGTATGGGTACAGTAGAGGCGTCAAGGCAATATCGTAGTGAAAGTAGAAAATGAAGAGCATCGGGATGACAGCATAGCCGAATCCTGGCGCACCAGTGGCGTCGAATCTGGCATTCAGCACAGTCCTGATGGCATACGAGACAGTCATGCCGACGGCGGACCACTTGGAGAGAACATGGCGGCCGAGGATGTCGACAAGCATCGCGCCGCAGCCGACGGTGGCTAGGAAATTAAAGACTTGCAAACCGCCGTTGATGAGGGACTGGTGGGTAGGATCTGTGATACCGACGCCGTCCAGGACTAGGACTAGATAGTATGAAACAACCGTATCACCGGCCTATTGGCCTGCAATACCGACAATGGTAGCAATAATGAGGCGACGACCGTTGGCAGCGTGAGAAAGCATTCCACGGAACGATGGCCGCTTCCCCGATTCCTCGGCCGTGCGGACAGCTTGACGGATTTGGCGCATCTCGTGCTTTACAAGTTCTGAATTTTCGTCACCGTTGGCATGATGTCTGATGAGAATGGCGCGTGGCTCGTCGTCGCGGCCCTTGGCGATGAGATACCTGAGCGACTCCGGGATGAAGTAGGCAAAAAGCAGCCGAAAAAGGGGCCCAGCGCCTTGGAGAAGCGTCGGGATCCGCCAGCTCCAGGTGTCGAACATCTTCAGAGTGCCGAAAGTGATCCAGACAGCAGCAATGGCGCCAAAAAACTGAAACCACGACGGGTTTCGGTCAGCGGTTGTACGGGGGAGGGGGTCAGTGTCGAACGTGATGTTCAGTATCGAACTGATGTTCAAGGAGAACTCTCACATAGAAACAATGATACAGGCCATGGTCTTGCCACGATGGGCGGGTAAGCCATCTCGGCAAG
>PXOD01000211.1:0-27960 GCA_003012165.1 Paramyrothecium roridum
TTTTTCTAAGCAGCTAGCGAGGCGACATGAACATAATGTGGACGCTTTTTAGGAAATTTCGGCCACTGGGATATTAGGGGTACATCACCGTACATGGTATTAATCCATAAGAATTACATTGTCACATAGTGCATATCTTTTTGGGCGATTAGCTTTTATGAATTTCTTTTATATTTATTGAAATGTATTAAACATACTTAGTAGCCTATCCTTATCCATTAAACTGTCCTTTTCCCTAGTCCATTAAGAACTAACAGTGTCTTTTCTTTTTTTATCTTTTTTTTTTTTTGAGTTTTCGCTCCCGCCAGCCATCCCAATCAGGCTCTGAGTAACCTTGCCAGTGTTCAATTCCGTGTTGGAATGGATTGGTAGCTAAATCTGACTGACACTTCACTTGCAGGTTATGGCTTGGAAATAAACTTTGACAAGTATCATGCTGAAGGTACGACTATGTGACAATTTGGGTTCGTTCGCATGTACCAATAATTGTGGCATCACGCCCACATCAACACTAGCTCGAACTAACCCGTCGGGAGTTGCCGTTTAGCCGACTTCACCCATGCGGCTCTCTGTCATAGCGTGCTGAAGTGCGTGGCTCGGATTGAGTGTGCCGATTATGCAAGGTGGTTTGTTTTAAGACTTGAAGCTTCGGATCTAAGCTGCCGGACGCGTCATCAGCCGATTCGGAAAGGTATTAATGTAGCTATCACCCCCTCTTACGATATTGTAATAACGACCATTAACATAGTACTTGTGCCTCAATTACGAGACCTTAAGAAGACGCGATGGGCTGGTTCGACGGTTCGCATCAATATTTCCCCTTTGATCGCTGACGCTGACGCTTTGTAGACGACTCTAGACAGGCTGAGGACTACGACACTGTTGTGAACCGTCCTCATGAAGCAAAATGGACCCACGAATTGCTAGGTGGAGCTGCCGCATATGAGGCTGCGAAAGCATATGAGAATCATGTCTCTAGAAATGGTAAGTGATTATTATCCTGACGTCTGACAACATACTCATTATTATTCTAGGTCATCCCGCCAGCCATGCGCAGGCTAAGGAGATTCTTGCAGGTTTCATTGGAGCCTTTGTCGACCGTGAGGTGGAAACAAAGGGCCTTGACAGTATTGACCGCGAAGAAGCAAAGCGTCATGCCCGAAAACAGGCTGAGGAGCAGCTTTCATACGAGGGACGGTATTAGGTCGGATAGTTGTTCGTAGAGCAGGGTGTCGCAATGAAGACTGAGGATATGCTGCAAGCGCTTGAGCTTTCTCGCAATGACTACTCGACAAGTCCATGGGCAGACGTTGGGCACCAACAAATGGTATCGCTCCAGGAAGAAAAGCTGTGGGATGTCTCACGCGATACACAGCGCCGGAAGCAGCTCATTTGTCACTTGAATTCATTAAGACGTGTCGCTCGGTTGGACTCATGGAGGCATATGTCTATCAAATTTCAAGCGCGCTGACTGCTTGGTGACTTGTCAGTTCATGAATAAATGTGTTGCATGAGCGGAAGGTTGGAGAGGAAATACAATTTTCACCTTCCAAACCTTTGATATCTCCAATCTTTGTATCACCATCTGGCAAGGAGGCAGGTACACTCATGAAATGGTGGCCAAGGACAATAGTGTTGGCTGAGATCTTGAATGCCGGAGATTTTATGTCGCGATGGTAAATCTGTCCGGAACAAAATTGTATGGAGACGTCTAATTCATCTGATTTACCATAAGTCCAACTTCCATCATCACGGCATTAATCATCAGACCGCCAGTCTTGGCAAGACACACCCCCCTCCTCACGCCTCTGTGTTGATCCCAATATTTCTGTCCGACCAGGGCGTCCCTAGCAGTGCTAATAATTAATATAGATGCCGGGCGAGGATGACGAGCTAAAACGTAGATGTGGATCTAGAGCTTGATAGACCAGGAGCGCACATACAATGCTTCTCGGAGCAGCATTTTCGGAAGGCGTTGCTTGCAAGCAGGCGTCCAATCATATGGTTAAGCCGTCTGTGGACCTCCATTGCGAGCAATTTGGCTGGTAGTTGTACGAATAGCGAGCTTAAATATCCTCTTGAGTTTCGAAAGAATATGGCCGTAGCCGGCTTTTAGTTGCTGTCGCGCGGTCTTTCACAAATAGCCCTGTGAAAACAAGAACGACCATGACGCCTTCATTGTCTTACCACACGAAAAGCAAATTTTCTTATTTTCGCGCCGTTCCTCTTGTATTGCTGAACATGGTAATTTCGCTGAATGTTGTGATCCACTCTCACATTATTCGAAGATAATGTAATATGGCTTTGGAGAATCTGGATATCTGCCTTACTACTGACAAATGACAGTGAGAGGTTCAGTCTGGAAGCAGGCCGCAACCTCTTGGGCGCCTGATCGTGGCTTTTCGCTACAACCAGACTTGTGTTTGTCGAAGTGAATCTAGGGTATATCGTTTAAAATTTGTCGTCTAAGCATCTGGCCAGCACTTTTCCCAAGCCAGACGGAGATGCTCCTCACGATGCGTGAATCACCCAGCGGCACTATTGTCAGACGAACCTTGGTTCCAATATGCCAAAGATACGAATGGCACAGGCTAGTCACGCAATGATATGTCTCACGAATTATGGTTATTGCAAGAACATTTTCAGCCACGATTGGCCTTAAAAAGCACTTCTTCACATGGCAGACTACTTAGTCCATAGCAATATTGTCGATATGAAATATCAGGATAGACGATTGAGGTCAACAGAGAGCGTATCATAGGTACATTGTTAAATTGTTGATGGCTATGGTGAGTCCTCGATGGAGTAACAAGGCGGTATTGAAGCAGAAATCTCGACATTTGCCACTTCATTGACTCTGGCTCAGTTGATCGGCTCAGCTCATCAACCAGTCCTTCCACACGAAAGCACTGGGAACAATGCGCTCAAATCAACTCCAAGGGATTGGTACAGTTAGCAGGCGGCGCGACTTGCAACGCGTCCCAATGTTCAGCGATGCAACTTCCTTCGAAGCGCCAGATGTCGACCGCAACCGTGTAACGTCCCATGCCCGGTCCCTCGACCCTAACATGGCTCCACCCGACGTTATCTGCGAAGCCAGTGTTTGCAATAGTGACGTTCCATTCCGCGATACGAGGGGCGACCCAAGCTAAGCTAGCTTCGCGGTCCCCAACCACATTAGGGTTGTGGTTAATAGCGTTCAAGAGAATGTGCTCCCTTCCAGCACGGAAGACGTCATTTTCGATGTAAAACTTGCGTAGTAAGTTGGTGAAGATGACTGACTGTTCGGCAGGGGAAACAGGATATCCTGGGTTGCAGGTGAACGATGGAAGTGTCGTAGGAGTGGAGGTGTCATTTTGGGCAAATGCCGCGGGGACAGAGAGAAGCCCAAAGGTAGTGAGCGCGGAGAGCTTGGAGAAGAGCATGTTCGCAATGGAACAGAGATGAGATAGAGAGTTGGAATAAAGTGATGAGAAGTTGGATGATGGAAACGGTGTCGAGAAGACCGGACTGTTGGTCGAGTACGCGAAGAAGCTATAATAGAATGCCTTCAATTACAGCAATTAGGTTCTGTCTTGCACCTTTCAGCTTCAAATTTCTAAGCACTGGCTGTGTGCTGTAGAAGCATAAGGGATGATGATTAAACGATGCGAGGTTGATTCGCTATGCGTGGGTACATATCTTCAGAGCCGGTAGCAATCGGGAAACGGCGAGTATCTCGAATGGCCCTACAATGCATCTGGAGTCACTCCGTCGGCTGCAAATTTGTTCGATGCGATGGTCAGCGTACCGTGGTCAATAGGAGCCATGGACAGATTAGCGTCATTCGTGTTAAATTCGAGTGTTGTACTATTGACAGTCAAGATCACTAGCCTTGATGCGTAGAGGTCGAGGGCTGCACATGGCAAATCCAGCACCATGATGCCCACACTCGATGGCTACGCACGAGGAACGCGTAAAAGCCTTCATCTGCTTTCAACTAAACGTCCTGGGCTGAAATAATGAGCAATGTGAAGCATGCAACCCAGCCCCAGCGGGTCTAGGCAAAATGGCGTTCGTCCCCCACATGAATCAGGAAAGATCAGGGGCTTCGGCCTCCAGGAGGGATTTTCGCAATGCCGTTTGATAGCTTTCATGCATATGGAAGAAAACAAGTTCTTCGTGCCAGATATGATTCGTTTGTGAACGGACTAACGGACCGCCCCGCCATATTCTCGTTTGAATGTCGGGAAAGCCAAGAGCCATTATCCCATCATCCAGTAGGAAGTGTATCCGGCCAATGGTCAGTCATGTTATTTCCTTGGATCCAACTCCGAATTTCTCCCGAATTTCCTAAACAGGACGTAACGGACAATCCTCGGTAGAGCCTCCAGCATCGCAAAACATGCCGCACACTGACCTTGGTTAGTGTCGGGCGGGTGTGTGTCGTTGACTTTGTTTCTTATAAATATCACTTTGAGTCACAGGTGTCTTAAGGACCTTGTCTTTGAAACTCTCCCTCCACTAAATATTATCATCGTCACAAGAGTGCAATCCTTCGGCCATCTCAGTACTCTCATCACAAACAAGCCATTGCCGCAGCCTCTCAGTTCTGCGATCTGTCTAAAACCCGATATGAAGTGTCCTACTTTTATTTCAAAATACACGAAGAAAAACAAGTCCTTGACTTTAGAAAGCAGCCGCTTTCACAAGACTGAATCCTGTGACACCTTGGTGGCATCACCAAACCCTTGCCTCGAGGCTAAACTCGAACATCAGACAACTATCAAACCAAGAAACCCCTCGTGGAATGTTTACGCCATCAATGGAGTTTGTGTCGTCATAAATAATCGAGAGAAAGAAGGAAAGAGGCGAGCCTAGTGCAAGATGACAATTTGCCTTTTAGAGTGTCTAGGAAGATTCCATGATGAGGGTCGGATAATACTATGGGGAGGACTCCATGAGATTCTAACAGCTTACTTCGGGGCACGGGCTACTGATGGATGTCTTTTTTTTTTTTTGCTTTGGATTATATTAGAGTAGTAACTCTTGAGTTGCAGCAGATCATATTTATAAACGAATGGAACCTTCCTTCACCAAATTTGCAGGATTTGTCACCGCTTCAATGTGATCTGACGTAATTCGCTTCGTAGATGCCCTGGCCCCGCCGCGAGTCAGATGAATTTGCCTCCCAAGTCGCACGTTTTGCGGGGTATGTTCCTCGTCAAAGCGCCATTCTGAATCTGTTGTTTCAATGGTAAGAACGACTCTTAACAAATTCTCGCTTCCCTATATCCGAGTGTACGGTTGTGCAAGGCAGATGTTCAGAAGGCTCTCTAGAACTGCGCAAAATTAAGTGCAATTGTTCGCATCTGTAGAGCTCGCATATCTCCGGAAATCAATTCCATCTTGATTTGACAATGACAAGTAACATTAAGCCCAATTTGACAGCCACTGCCACGCCTGCACACGTAGCATACAAGCGCAGGAGGCAAGCTTCAAATACACCTCGTAACGCTCTTGTTGGTGCTGAAGTTGCTCTTGAAAAAGGTAAGCATATTTACAGAGCGAATTAGGTTCCACCAGGCAATACTAGTGAGTCATTTCAAGGTTCCAGCGATGGATTTCTATTCCTCCCCATGGCCGGTTGGTAAGAGCTCGCCATTGTGTTGCGGGCCCTGGGTCTGTTACGACAGCTTCTGGTGCCTGAAACAGCTTTCGAGTCGCCCCTCTCAGCTGATTTCAAGAGTTGTTGGATGAAATTTTTGGGGTCGAAAGCTGATCTGGTATTCGCCAAATGAGGGCGTTGACCAGTATTGGAGAGCTTCACTATTCGAGCGCATGACCATAATTTCTACACCATGGTAAATCTGGCGGCTATCATCAAACTCATCGTGGGTTAAACATACAAATGTCCTAATGATCAATAAAATCACACAAATTTCCAAGTTGTTTCCTCCCAACCCTGTCTTCGACGAATCGTCATGCCACGAGACTTCCCATTCCACACTGGCTGCCTCGCCGCCTGGCCAAATGGTGGGTCTAAAGCATCTGGCAACTCCACACCCTCTATGTCGAATCCAAGTGCAAGGGCGCCTAGAAACCCAAGAATCTCGGCCAATGCAAACTTACGACCGGGGCAGAGGTTTCTGCCGCCGCCAAATGGAAGGTAAGCCCCTCGTCGGCGCCTTTCGTCCTGTGATGAAGTGTTGATGAATCTTTCAGGCTTGAATCTATCTGTATCGTCACCCCATGCTGAATCGAGGAAGTGAAGGACGTTCGGCGGCCACTGGACGTTGATTCCTTTCCTGAGCAGATACTCTTGTCCCTGTTGGTCTTGGATCTTCACATCATTCATTACCCTGCGGTTTCCAACACTATGCAGGTAGACTCTAAGGGTCTCCTGATAGCATGCGTAGAGGAAAACGCAAGACTTCTCGAGCTTGATGGTCTGCATCTCGGCGATGGTACCTTCTGACTCAGTTGTCACCACTGTAATAGCCTCTATTTCCTTACGGACTTTCTCGACGTAATCGGGCTTCGAGAAGATGTGGTAGAAAAGCCAAAAGGTGGTGGGAATGGTGTTGGTGGTTCCGACCCAAGGAAGCATTATCTCTTGCGTCCCGAGGTCAACGTGATCGAAGCCCGACTCACGCAAGGCGCTCGCTCGTTTTGCTATGATGTCCGACACCCCTGGGAGTTGGTCGTGTCTAGCTTGATAGTAAGGGATGAGCAATTTGCGTAATTCTTCTCTCGCAGCTACAGACTTCGGCGCAATCAAGTTGGGGGCAAAACCAAGTGCCAAGAGGATGGCGCCTTCGTCAAATTTCCTATCCCGTATCAGTATTAGTATTTTGCTTTCTGCCGTTAAAGAATTTCAATATAGGAAGACTTGATACTTGCCAGAGTAGGTGAGCGTGCTCCCGCGTTATTGGATTCCTGCTTCCAAACAAAGCGAATACAGTTGCTAGTGTCATGTTCTCGCGGAGCCAAAGATACGAATCAGGCACTTCGAGTCCTTGGTTGGCATGAATGTTATTCAGCAGAACCGACAAAGTTGTCAATGCTGACACATTGATCCGGTGGAGTGGTTTGCCCATCAGGTTGACGTGTATGACGTCCAGAAGTTTGTCCATATGTTCCCGATCGGCCATAATGGCGCGTTGCTTTTCATTAAGCCCAAAAATGGTTACGGAAAACTCCAACTGGAATGGATCAAACGAAATTTCCTGCGTTCGCATGGCCGCTTGCACCAATTCAGGCGAATTGATGATGTACAATTTCCCGTTCAACATCGGCAGCGTGCAGATTGGCATTGCGTTCTCCTTACTGATGCAATCTTAATCCCCCATGCTTTCTTTCGGATGGAGAGAAAACTTACAACAAACGAGCGTAGAAGCTTGCCTTCTCGCGCATCATTGAAACGACATGACCGATGATAGGTACTTTGGGTCTAAGAAAGGGTGGCTCGAGTGGTTCCAATGCCGGAAATATGAGACGTTGAAGCCACCAAATGCCAGCCGCGACGACAATGGCTAGGACAGCCGTTGAAACTGAGACACTGCTCACCAACATAATGGCAGAGATTCAGACGATATATATTGAGATGCGCCTCACGCAAGGTCCAGTAACGAAAGGGTTCGAGGCTTGTTCGCTCTCCTATCTCCAGCTACGAAAGGGGAGACGTTGTTGGCGGCGTTTGAAACACGGCATCGCCCTAACAACGCGCTTTTAGTGTCTGAGCCACTTAGACATTAGTGTTAGCCCCCGGTGCGTACGCTTACGCGCGGCGCGAAGGACCGCGACCAACGAAATGGGACCGAATCCAATCTTATCTGGATTTGGGCTTGGAATAAGTCTCCGATGGCTTACTCTGGGCCAATACGGGAGCTCTGACAAGCAATCTCTCCGCATTCAAAAGGAGACGTTGTGTTCCGCGAACCTTTCCGCAAACATCCCTGGTCAAGATGGCTTTCTCCCCCTTGATTTTTTTTCTTTTCCTCCTTTTCCCCTTCCCCTTGCTTAATTCTGGGTTACAAGTATTTGGTGCATTGATTGGATGAAAATAATGATCATTAAAGCAGAAACATTGTATTAGTTCATTGCATCGATTGCGATTGAAGAATCCCGAAGCCCTGGTCGGTCAAGACGCTGACTGCTCGCATGTGCAAACGTTCTGGCTAGTTGGGGCCCTTTTTCGGTGGCGAGAGCCGGGGTGACCCTACACCAGAACACCTCACTACAGGGTTGACGTCCGTCAAGCCTTTTACAGAACCTGTCGATTAAAGGGGAACCCATTGTACATCATGCAATGTAGGCAGTGGAAAGAATCTATCAATGTTTGGCTGTAGTGCGAATATAAACCGTATGTAATATATTCAGCTCTCAAATTCCTTGGGAAAACCACACATCGTGACATCTGGCCTTCCAATTTTTTACTTTTTTTTAGTTCTGTGAACCCATCATGACACGCATAAGGTTGGCAACCCATGGGTTGAACATGCTCTCAATCCAGCCGTGTGATCATTTTATCCATAAAAATCCTCAAAAAACTTCCACAACTTTCCACCAAATCCTGAAAATCGCTGCTCTTCCACAAGTCTTCAACATTGCAGGCAGCAAAGTGGGCGACAACCTCTTGTAATTTCTCGGGGACATTTTGCGTCTCCTGGAAGCAGAAATACAGTAAAGTCACAATGTCGCCAACATTCTCTTCGGATATAACGTAGTCTGCAAGCGCCTGGTGTAGCTTCTCAAAAGAAATGTTTACTAGGCCAGTGACGTCGTATCGATCTGCTAAGACGTAGACTTTTGCGTGGTGGACGAAAGTTTCGCCATGAGATTTTGGAACCCCATCTGGCTCGGAAGACCACTCGTTCCTTCGCCTAGGAAGTTCGACAAGCTTCAAGTGCTCAAATTCTTCAAATCTTTTCTTACGCTTCGCCAGCTTCGCAAGCTTCAACTTCTCCTTTCTTGTGGAGCTCTTCTCCCTAGACAATTCTGACCCAAAGCTCGTCCAGAAATCATCAGCTGGAGGTTCTTCCGCCTGCTCGGGTGCCTCCCAATATCCCTTTGTAGGTTCGGGCTCAGGAGGAGCTGTCGACTCAAATGAAGTGTAATTTTTTAATGACTCTGACGGAGTGTAATTGCCAGTATAGACATACTCCCAGAAGCTAAGAAATGTCATCTCGTCAATATCCTCCCATAGCACTTCTCCCTTGGTCGCTTCTTCAAAATTTCCGTTGACTAAAGTGTGCAACGGAGCAGATTGGTGTGCGAGAAGAGCAGAGTGTATCGTGAAGCTCTGGTTATCAGCGACGATGACTCTGAAGAAGTCTGATGATGCAATGCTATGCTATAATTAGAGATACCGACGCAGCCCTGGGCTTGTACTTACGCTTTCTTCGGTGGAGACTGCATTTCGACTGTCCTGGCTTTCTTGATGATTTAGAAGGAGCTAGTTCCAATAGTGAAACTTGCGGGGAGGGCATCTTTTCTTATCGATGCAGTATGCATGGCTGCCTAATCTAGACCGAATCTCTTGACTGTCCGTTTGACGGACCAACCAACGGCATCTTTCAAGTGAAACCGCAAAAGGGTGCATTCAAGATTTCGTGGATGTCTCAAAGCAGCCAGCCGGGAAGAGTTTATCAATGGATCCAGATGCACAAGGATTGACTGAAGTGCCGTTTATATACTGATAAGCATGTTATCAGGCACATGTTCATGCCAGGAAAGTCAATCAATTCGTTAATACAGCATGTAAGGCCAATTGTATCACGCAACCAACGAGAGACTAGGTAGAGGTTTTTCGAGCGAAATTTCGACACCATGGGAATATTTGTCCTATGGATAGGAATATTTAGCTACGAACAATTTACACCTGCAGTAGCTGTGGCTTGCTGGCGAGCTGGGGGTCTGAGAGACAAAAGTCAATAGATCATAGAAGCCAATTTTGTTTTGAGCCACCAAGTCCAATGTCTGCACATTGTATCTACCTACATATCCCCGCCCCCCCCACAAAGAAAAAAGAGCTATTCGTAACCGGTGGTAAGTTTTGTGTAGGCGCATTTTGCCCCAAGGCTTAATCGGGAGGCTAAAAGCGGAAGACGTTCTAATTATAGAACTGCGCCTTACATGGCTCGTCTACCCTGTTAGCTGATGGTGGCGGTGATTGTGGGCACGGCGTGTAGGCATCAAAGCTGCTTATATTTATTTGCATTCCCCTTTTTAATTTCGAGGAATATACTCATCAGCGTGCAAGCTTAAATGATTAGATCAACACTACAGTACAAGACCGGAGCATTTGACTTTTCTAACTGCAACAAGCTGAAAACTGCGAGCTGCACAAAAGCCAAACGTCGACCGTCTCTTCTCATACCGAGATAGCCTGAATTCAAAAGAAGAAAGCCGTTATTGGAATTGGAAGCCTTGATCATTGAACGCCACCTTGAAACGAAACTCCTGGACGTCGAAGCCAACGGCCAATATGACGAGCCCGTCGACTGTTGAGGATGAAATTTCTTTACCCATTCTGCCCCCTGAGGTGGTTGAGATGATTGTCTATCGAATCAAGGATAGGAAAACCATTATCGCAACGATGCAGGCTTGCAAGTTATTCTATACTACGCTGTTACCTGAGCTCTATAGGGATGTTATCATTGGAAATGGGCCTTTGAAAACCATCCGTGCTACCAGACGCCATCTTACCATGGCACAGAAGAAACAGTTGAAAAGCGAGCTCCCTGATAAGTTCGGCCAAGAAGTGTTACAATGTGGCGACTCCGATGAATGGGCCAAACCGAAGTGCGCATCGTTTGTACGACGTGTGCATATTGCGCTACCTGGATACAGAAATTTTACAGTAACGAGGAAATATATTGAGGAATTTCTCAATAATGTGAGAGGATTAGAAGCCGTGACAATCAGCGTGTTGACCAGGCAAGTGAAATATCCACCAAGCGACATTAATGTCGAACCTGTAATTTGATTTTCGGAAGTCAGCTACATGATTACTAATGCTTATCCTCCTTAGATCCATTTCCGAAGCGGTTGCTTCACAGCAAAACCTAACAACTCTCTGTATAGACTACTCACATCACAAGGGGTTCGTTGTGGACATGACGCCGCTGGCTAGAATCAACAATCTTCAACATCTGACCACCTTGGGCGTTCAACGTTGGTGGTTTGGAGCAACTGGTTCCTGCCCGAATACTATTCAGTCAATTATAAGAAATTCGGCGTTGACTCTAAAGAGCCTCCATACTTGCCCGTCAAACTTGATCACCATCGGGAAGTCGTTGGCAGAAATGGGAGAACTAGTGTCAGTTCCGTCAAGGGGAGAGGGCATATTGTCTACCTTGACATCGCTCTCCATGTCCCCTGAAGACCTTGATTATCGTCAGCTAAGTTTTGACTATGTCGACTCCTTGCGGAGAGTTGTAGACTTTAACAGACTGACCCAACTCATAATGGGTGAATTTCTTGACGACAGCATCCTCTTTCAGGCCCTGGCCACAATGCCGGGTTTAAAACTACGCCGCCTACACTTATCATTGGCCATAAATATTCCAGAACAAAGGAAGGAAGCCAGGACGCTGATTCAAGGAAAATGTGCCTTTATATCCTCATTCGATACACTGGAGTTCCTTCATCTTCGTGCATATGCGAATTACCTGACAGATTCCAGCGACTCTGAACAAGGATTTGCGGATGTACTAGTACAGGCTATTTTGTGCCACAGAAGGCTGGAAACCTTGCGAATAGAACCTAAACGAGAAAATGACACTGTCATTCCGCTCATGTCAGCAGAAAAAGTTAGGGCATTGATTAAGGGTTTACCATTGTTGAGAGAATTCGAGTTTGAGGCCAACTACAATCAAGTCGTCAGTTCATGATTCAACTTCACAACGCTGAACACTGGATAAAATCTTACTAACTCTCTCCATCACAATAGGATGAAGTTAGCCAAGCTCTTGCCCATGGACTCAATCTGTTTTCCGTCAAATGTTTCTCTGACAACGAGTATGCCCACATGCATTTCCACAATCGCGGATGGGCTACATATGGTTATCAGAACTCTGCATTTGATGCATCTACCACAATTATCAAGACTTTCCTAAGTCGTCCTGGGCTTTCAATGTGGGAAGACAGCTACAAGCTTAGAAAGTTGAAATGCTACCGACTTTGGGAAATTGGCTCGGAGTTGGGCACGTATGAAGAAAACGAGAGAGAAATGCAGGAAATTTGGAGTGATGATGGAACTCGCAAGGTCCAATTTTGCTCACCATGTGACTCCCAGATATTTTCACATAGAAACAGCTCTCATGAATGGCTCAAGACGATCGACAGCTAGGCACATTATCTTCTGAGCTTCAGCAGAGAATTTTCTTCCCCTCACCTCCTCCCTTTTTTTTTATATCTATAACTTGATCTTTAATTTTGTTCCTATAAGTGATAATGGGTTCTGAAAGTACCTGTATATTTATGATTCTGAGCTTCTACGGTATCTTGTCGCTGTTGACGTTGGGCTTTCAACATGCACAACTTGCAGCTTTTTAAGGGTCACCTGTTGACAGCTTACATTTTCTAAACATTTATCAAATCCATGAGTATTTAGCTATTGCTGGGATACTAGATAAGCCAACTTCACACAAGACTGATGGTCTTTTTCTGCGTTTGTTTAGGACCAGTGATCATGTAGTAGATTTGACCAAATAAAGATGTCTACGTTGTCACCAAGAAACGACATTCTAGAACACTGTCGAAGCATTCAGTGGTGAGGTTAGCATGGACAAATCTTGGGTGAGTCTAGAACGACGCCATTACATCAAACAGCTACTGCAGAGTCCTTTGGCGTTTTGTGCCTGGCAAGCTCGCTCTCAAACATAATTCTTCCGAAAGCAGTAAGCTTGCTACGGCACACTCGCCATAAATTTGTTCCTTCCTGTCCGTCCCTTCCTGTCCACAATCGCTGAATGGGCTAGTTGGTCGAGTAAGTTACTTCCGTAGCTTTTTAATAAGAGAACCCATAGGTTCACCAGCATGAAGCCCAGAGAACATCTTTTCGTCCATCTCGGCTCTTTCAGCGCACAATGCCACGACATTGTCTACTAACGATAGTGGCGTCACGACGACACCGTCGATATCGGCAACCAGAAGATCCCCAGGATTGATCCATAGGTCTCCTTTGAATTGGAGGGGAACGTTGATTTGCGATGCTCGAGTAAAACTATTCGAACCTAGGATGGAATTCCCCCGAGCGAATACCTGCAAGAATGTTTAGAATAGACGTGCAACCTAGAGTTTCCTGATTTGCTTACTGGGAATCGCAACTCATTATGTTCATTAATATCTCGAATGCGACCATCGACAATGACGCCTTCTGCCTTGAGGAACTTGGCACGTGTTGACATGAGCCCACCCCAGCAGGCCGCCTGGATTCCCTTTGGCTGTTGAATGTACATGATTCCGCCAGCTGTGTTCTGGTCGACAAAGTGCTGTTCTGGCGTTGGCGAAGTCTTGTCACTGGTCTCAACCATCTGTACCGTAACTGCGGGTCCAATAATACGAGTGTCTGCCCCTGCTGAGTAGAGTCTGATGCCATCTAGAAAGCCACCGAAAGGCATTTTCAACTTGACCAGGGCATCGCCAATCTGCCAGCGTTTTAGTTGGAGAACGTGAAGACTGGCACGGCGAGTACTTACATCACATGATGTAAACCGCCTCAATTGCTTTACTGCTGCGGAGGACATGGCGAATCGCTCAACTGAACGGACGTGAAGAGGGTTAAAGGTGATGGGAGGTGTTTGGCTAGGCAGAATAAATGCTTGTCCGTGCAAGCTGCTCGAACGATCAATGTGGGAAACCCAACGGCGGTTATGCTCGAAGTTATGGGTCGACTACGGATGGATCCGATACCCCCGCTTCGTACTTTTGCGCTTTCGGCTACACCTAAAGGGCTGGTTGATGTGGGCAAGAACAAAGACAAGAAAAAGAAGAGTATTATCTTATGTTACGCAAAGACGCGATTCTCTCATTACTGGCTACTCATTGAGTACTTTTTGTCGAAACTGCCTCTCTCACAGTGTCCCCTAAACCTACCATGCAAATTGTTGCCCAGGTTGCGACCCCAATGCGAGGGACAATTCCGCGGAACAAGCCGCGAATTCCGGAAGTCTGAACAATGTGGCGCAACGTAGACAGCATAGTAGGTGAAGCTGGCCGCGATGGATCTGCTTTTAATGACTGCATTTCGACCCGAATTACCTGAATCGAACAACTCAAGTCAGAAAAGCTCCAAGTAGGTATCATCTTAGTGCTTACCTCGAATGGTTGGTTCCAGCAACTAAGAGTGCCTCCAATCGCAGAAGCACAAATCTTTTCCACAAGACTGAGTCTATCAGACTCATTCTTCCCAGCTAGCGTTCTTACGGGGCCTTCAGCAAGGCGAGAAATGCCAATCCGAGAAGACCAGCCTGTTATCTGCCTCAAAGCGACCGCGTTAACTCCCCTATTGACTCCTCGAATGCCCTTGGTTCTGAGGATTCCCAGAAACGTTTCCATTGTGCCCGGCACTCTAGCGCCAGCAACGGCGCTCTTTGCCCTGGTTACTTCGATGGTCTTCATGCATGTCGTCATGCCCATTGTCAAATAGGCCTGTGAGGCACCACCAACAATGCCCCCAAGCACACCTGCGATACTGTTTGATACGAGCATATATTTCTTGGCGTAATACTCAACCTCTGACGCCGTCAACACTAGAATAGCACCTTTTGTGGATGCTTCGAACCATGCCTTTGCTTAATCAGCGATGTGTCTATCGCGCTTCGTCCAATGTCCGTCTTACCCATGGAATGAGACCTTGGTAAAGGCCGCGGATACCTCCACGATGCCATGTCTTCTGCATGGCCTCGGTCAATGTGTCACCTCGATTAGCGGCAACCTATGTTCTCTTAGTATGTCCAGAAGTAAAATCAGTCCATAAAGCAGCGTACATGTGTCTTCAAGACCTCCATTGGCTGGCCCAAGGTTGTTACTGTGACATCGTTCTTAGCACCAGTCTCTTGTCATTCCATTGGGTTATTTGTCCAGAAACCATACCTTGGAACATATTCATCGTCGCCCCGACAAGTAGATTGCTCCATTGTATTGTTTTCTTGGGTGCCGCCTCAGCACTCACAGCATATTCTTGCACCTGGTGCATTTTGTGATTGATCAAAATCCACGACTTGAATTGTGCACTTGTCTCGGACAGGTTCCTCAAAGCCGAAGGAGAATACTTGGAATCTCCAAGAATATTATCAATCAAGAACAATGGACTTGACACTGGCTAATCGCTGACTGAAAAGCTGGAAAAGTTGCCGATAACGGGTAATACTATCGGCTCTCTCCGAAGCCTGAGCTGCTTTTGAACGAAGCTTGTGGAATAACGGATCGGATGTATCCGAACATCCCCAAATCGCAAATCACTTCTGGACCATTGAGAAGATTAAAGAAGCAGCTTCAGCGTAAACCCGCCAAAAACTTTTTTATTTTCTTCGTTTGAGATGCCATCGGTACTTTAAGATACATTACGATGTTACAGGGTTCAAATCCTCTTGGGAAGGCCGCCAAGCCTTACATTCGAAGGTTTGCGACGGCCAGTACCAGCCTCCCTAGAGTAGCCGTCAGCCGCTTCGAGCGAAACACTTTCATCGATTATGCAGACCTTAGACGCAAGATTGAACTTAGTCGCCAGCTGTAGGTTCAGATTTTGATCCTTGAAGTAGCCAGGACGATCAATTGACACCTTCTAGTCAGGGCCGTCCACTAACGTACGCGGAGAAGCTTCTCTACGCATACGCAGACGATTTGGGTGTTGTGGAAAGGGGCAAGACACAAATCAAGCTGCGACCTCAAAGGATAGCTTGCCAAGATGCTACCGCACAGATGGCCATTATTCAGTTCATGTCTGCAGGGCTGCAGTCCACTGCAGTCCCCACGACCGTGCACTGCGATCATCTGATTGTTGGGAGGAATGGCCATGAGAAGGATTTGGAGACTGCATTGGATGTCCATGGCGAAGTCTACAACTTCATGTCGAGCGCTTCGAAGCGGTTTGGCATGGGATTCTGGAAACCTGGCGCTGGCATTATCCATCAAATAGTGCTGGAGAATTATGCCTTGCCTGGCGGTGTCATGGTTGGAACAGACTCTCACACGCCGAACGCAGGTGGCATGGGTATGCTAGCAATTGGCGTCGGCGGTGCAGATGCAGTCGATGTCATGGCTGGACTACCGTTTGAGCTGACCGCACCACGCATCACTGGTGTTCATCTCACTGGGCAACTTTCTGGGTGGGCAACACCGAAAGGTAAGCTAGTATTGCGAGCGTCTGTTGAATCAGTCTTTGACCAGAAATCAGATGTCATCAACGAACTTGCCGGTATTCTCACGGTGAAAGGAGGCACTGGCTCCATTGTGGAGTTTTTTGGCCCCGGCACCGAAACTATGTCCGCTACTGGCATGTCGACGATTTGCAACATGGGCGCCGAAACTGGAGCCACGACGTCTGTTTTCCCTTATTCTGAGGCCATGAATCGATACTTGAAAGCGACAAGCCGAGCGGAGGTAGCACAAGCCCTGGGATTTGTTGCCCATGAGCTCCGGGCCGATCCGCAGGCAGAGTATGACCGTGTCATTGAGATCGACCTTTCTCGTTTAGAGCCGAGGATCAATGGACCTTTTACTCCTGATCTCTCAACCCCGATATCCGAGTTTCGCGACATCGCAGTCAATAATGAGTGGCCAAACAACCTGACTGCCGGATTGATTGGATCCTGTACGAATTCTTCTTTTGAAGACATGACTAGGGCCGCTTCCTTGGCTAGGCAGGCATTAGACGCGGGCCTGAAGCCTAAAATGCCATTGCTGGTATCGCCTGGTAGTGAGAAGACTCGAGAAACACTTCGTCGTAATGGAACTCTAGATATATTCGACAAGCTGAAGAGTGTTCTCCTCACCAACGCCTGTGGGCCCTGCTGCGGTTCCTGGGATCGACAAGACATGAAAAAAGTCAGTCACCTGTCTTCGAATTTAACTAGTAGAAGCTCTTGATGCTAACAGATCGTGAAATAGGGAACAAAAAATTCAATTATGACTTCCTATAACCGCAACTTCACTGGCCGATTAGACGGAAACCCCGCTACGCATATATTCCTCTCATCCCCCGAAATCGTGATAGCCAAGACTTTCTCCGACGACCTTACGTTTGATCCTACGAAAGATTCCTTAGTCACGCCGGACGGGAAGCCGTTTAGATTCACCCCACCGTCGGGGACTGATCTTCCGTCTGATGGGTTCGCTGATGCCGACCAGGTCTACACGGCCCCGCCACCGGTAGGCGAAAGGAGTGGCGTAGAGGTTCAGATCAGCGACAATTCTGAGCGCCTACAGCGACTTTCTCCATTTCCATCTTGGTCTGGTAAGGACTTTGAGAAATGCGTGATCTTGTTGAAGGCAGAAGGAAAGTGCACGACGGACCATATCACTCCGGCTGGCCCATGGTTCCGTTACCGCGGCCACCTTGATAATATCTCCAACAACACCCTGATAGGCGCAGTGAATGCTGAGTCTGGCAAGATCAACTCGGTTTCTAATTGGATCACTGGCGAGGAGGGCGATGTGCCGGGCACCGCACGTAAATACCGTGCAGCATCGCAGCCTTGGGTGGTCATTGGCGACTACAATTACGGGGAAGGCTCTTCTCGGGAACACGCAGCACTACAGCCTCGACATTTGGGCGGAGTTGCAATCATTGCTAAAAGCTTTGCGCGAATTCACGAAACAAACCTGAAAAAACAAGGTGTTCTGGCGCTGACGTTCTCCAACGTCAACGACTACGAACATATCAAATCTTCGGATCGCGTAAGTATTATAGGATTAAGCGGGCTGGAGCCTGGGCTGCCTATCACTATTCGTATTGAACCGACCGATGGAAGAGTTGCGTGGACGACCCAGGTCACTCACACAATGACGCCTGAACAGATCCTATACTTCAGGGCTGGAAGTGCGCTTAACTTAATGGCAAGTCGCAAGAACAGTCAAGAGGCACATGCATAAATTTGTTCTGTTTAGAATATTTGTACAAGTCAGTTAGCGGAATTACTTAATTATTACACATGACATGGTTTGAATACGGAGTCAGCGGAAGCGATTTTATATTACCATAAACAATTCGCTCTTTCTAACAGTATACCCTCCTTCAAAGTGACGATGAGTGACACTATCGCGCAGTCAAACAAGCACGTGAACATATATATTTACTACTTTTTGTATTCTTCATTGGACTAGTTGAGCAATTCGGTCCTACTATATAGCATAGTGCTCGTGTCAAGCATCCTTTGATACCAACTACTTCCAAAAGACGGTCCCTTCCATGAGTCTTCTCGCGGTTCGAAACACCGTGCACGAGTCAAGATGCCCAGAGGCATCGTAATCAGCAGCCACTGCGAGCTTTCCACTAGCATGATTTATGGTCAACTCTGGTCCATTGCCATCGTGGATAGCGCCGTGTACGGTAGATTTTGGTAAACGGGCTGCTGCTGCAGCGGCGAGAGCCACCGTGACAGGCACTGCACGATGTGGTTGGCCCACTGACATGGCGCGGACTACAACACTATCCTTGACCCCATCTATGGGGGCAGAGACAATGGCAATCTTTGGAACGCTGCCGGGGACCTTGTCTGTCGTTTCGGCTAGACCCATTAAGACGGCAGCCTTGCATCGGATAATTTCCAACCGCTCCTTTATTGTTGGGTGGTCGCTAATTTGCTGTGGTGTGAGTGCGCCGTCCACGCCAAGCTGATCCGCCGGAACAAAGCAACAAGGATTCCCTGCATCGATTAGAGTAACGGCTGTATTGTCGATGATGTCCACCTCGTTTCCCGTCGGCAGGAGTCTGCCGGTCCTCGACCCGGCAGGATTCAAGAACCGAAGAGTAATTTTGGCACCAGTTCCATTCACGCCATCGATGGAATATTCCCCGCCGGCTTGCGCTTCTCCTTCGGCCACTGGAAAGACAGCCTCGATCACTTTGCCGGTGTTTGTGTTGAAGATGCGAACTGAGACATCTTCCGCGTCCTCGGCCACAGGGATAATTCCGCTATCCACCGCGTAGGGCCCCACAGCTGCCGACATGTTGCCGCAATTGCTGGAGTAGTCCACATTGGTATTCTTGATCCCCAGTGACACAAAGGTATAGTCTACGTCCGCGTCTGATCTTGTGCTCTTCCCCACGACACACACTTTTGATAAGCTAGAGATTCCGCCGCCGAGCCCATCCAATTGTCGGGCATACTTGTCTGGACTGCCGATGGAGCCGAGGAAGATTGCATCCCAGGCTGATCGCTCGGCTGGAAGATCTTCTTTGCGAAACATTATCGCCCGAGAAGTGCCTCCGCGGTAATATGCAGAGGGAAGGCGCTTTTGCTTGCTTGCTATTCCTCGAATGAACGGTGCCATGCCATGGACACGAGAGTGCCAGCATGGGAGATTCAACCGAACAGCTGACGTTGTGATAGTTTTCGGTCGCATTATGATAGATACTTCAGATTGCGTATTCAGAACAATTGCAGGACTCCAGGACTGGAAGACGAAGCGTGAAAAGACACTTCCTTGAAAAAGATTCGCAGTGCTGAAGGCTTCTACGGCATTCGTCGTGTCGGATCCATCCGCCGGTAATCTTAGTCGGGTACATCCGATGCGCCTGCTCGACTAAAGCATAGTGATTGAATATCCCCAGATCCGTGTCGAAAGTTGGGGTAAAGGCTAGAGTGTGGAGGGAAAATCTGGGGAACAAGAATGTTTTGTATAAGTTGCTATCCTGCCGTCCTAGGCGCAATATTTGTGCAGACTGACCATCTGTGTTACCCATCATCAGCGTACTTTCCTCCCAAAAACAATCACAACACAACGAACAGAAATGGAGCGCCTCAAGAAGTCATCGCTCGCAAATCATGTCAGAGGCATGAGGGCTTTGCCAAGGGCCGTGCTGAACTGGCGACTGTTCCTTTCCTGCTTTGTATACGCAATGTGCGGAACTCCCAAAGGTATGGTTGGAATCGATACCAGCACGTTCGGACCAAAACGTGGCGAAGACTAACTTCTTCATTTCAAGGCTGGGACGAAGGTTCCGCAGCGTCAATCACGTCCCTGGCATCCTTTGCCCGCGAATACCAAATCGATGATAGCACTATTTCGAATATAGTCTCCCTCGTGAATGTCGGTGCTGGCGTCGGTGCATTCTTGTCCTTCTTCCTCAACGACAGAATAGGTCGCATTTGGTCTATGAGACTCTATCAATCCACTTATGCAGTCGGCTCTCTTATATCCTGTTTCTCGTACGGCAACCAAGGCGCACTCTACGTCGGTCGTATCGTTGCCGGACTAGGAATCGGTGCTTGTACTGTCGTGGGGCCTATGAGCATTGCAGAGCTGGCTCCAAAAGATATCCGTGGACTCCTTACGCTCTGGCTAAATGTCTGCATGCTGGCCTCGCAGGCCCTGGGCAGCTTCACCGTCCTCGGATGCAGCCAAAATATCTCGCCAGCATTGAACCTCCAATATCAAGTCCCGTGGTTCGTGCAGACGTTTGTCCCCGCCATTTCCATTGTTTGCTCCTTCTTCATATGCGAGTCGCCCCGGTGGCTTGCTATCAATGGTCGGATGGAGGATGCCCGTGCCACGCTTTACTTACTCCGGGGCCTGCCTGAGAATGATCTATCCTTGCAGCTCGAGTATGCCCAGCTGGCGACACATCTTGAAAATGAAAACGAGACAAATCCTCAAGATGGATATTGGGCTATCATCAAAGAGACTTTTAGCAAGAGGTCTAACCTGAGACGGGTGCAACTGACCATTGTGGCATATATCCTCGCCCAGTTCTCCGGGGCCAACTCCATCACCAACTATCTTCCCACCATATTCGGTTACATCGGAGTACAGGGAACTTCGGCAAAAATTTATTCGACCGGACTTTACGCTGTAGCGAAGCTGGTCTTTTGTTTCGCAGCTTCATTGTTCATCGTTGACGTTCTTGGCAGGCGTAAGTCGCTCATGCTCGGTGTGAGTGTACAAATGCTCTGTCACGCATACCTTGCCGGCTATTTAAAGCATTTTATCGAAGATCCTAGTTCTATGCCTTCTGCTGCTTCTGATGTCGCAATAGCCGTCATATACATCCACGCTTTTGGCTGGGCCGTCGGTCTCTACACGCTACCCTACCTCTTCGGAGCTGAATTATGGCCAAATCGAATCCGATCATTCGGAGGCGATCTCTCGCAATGCTTCCACTGGCTCTTCTACTTTGCAATTACGAAGGCTACACCAAGCATCCTAAATAGCATGGCAATCTGGGGCGCCTTTGTATTTTTCCTAGCTTGGTGCGTCGTGGCTTTTGTGTACACACTTTTCCTAGTTCCAGAGACGCGCGGACTCAGTCTGGATGAGATGGATGCACTCTTTGAGCGGCCCATGTATATGATGCGTCACCCACTTGTTCTTGGTGGCGACGAAGAGAGTTTCCGTCAAGAGAAGAATCAGATGCAAGCTAAATCTGGCCATTTTGAAGGCAAGTAACGGGGTAGGGACTAAGGATATCTGGATGAGGCAGTCCAATAATCTGTATCTGTTGCTTCTATTCTAGCTTCTATCGTTCTTATATGGGAACCGAATTCGTATACGTATCTTGAGCCCGGGGCCATTTCTTTTGGAGGTTTGATACTCCGCAAAGCGCTCAGGCATCCAACGCTTTTTCTGCGTATGCAAAGTAGCCTTCGCGCTCCCTGGCACACTATGCGAATGATTCAAATTCCAATGAGACATATCATCCAATTCTTTCTACACTTTTAATTGATGCTCATATTGGCTAGATTCGAGTAAAGATATTCATTGTCCTGTAGAATAGATCCGGGCCGGATTCAAGACCATCATTTTCTCCCACGCTGTACTGCCGACCCAGCCTTGTAGTTCTTTTAAAATTGCAAGGTTATCTATATCTCTGAATGGCTCGATTCTATCAATGTTTCTTTTGTCTCTGTTAGATCCATCGCCTGTATGAGGCCAATCACTGGCCCAAATCAACTGATCAGGAACTTCTGAAGCAAGAGCACTTATAATCGATGCAAGGTCGTCGAAAGCAGAATCCTTGTTATGGGATGCGCGATAAAAACCAGAGATCTTGATGATGACCTTTCGTCGTCGCGCGAGCTCCACCAGAGCTGCGTAGCCAGGCTGCTCAATCGGACTCGAGCCGGTCCCGACAGGTAACTTTGAGCGCCCCTGTAAACCCCCAATATGGTCGGCAATGACTACTACCGGAAGTGCAGAAATCGTGTCAAACAGTTCTATGGTACCGATATCAGTTCGAAGCCACATAATGCACAATGGGGTCTCACCGTTCCAGGCGCACCCTGGGATATACACCTGAACCATCCATCCTGGTAAGTGTGCTATGCGACACGCAGCCGTTGCAATTCCAGCATTGAGAGCCTCTATATTGACTTCTCGGCCGCTTGCTTGAAGGTTCAGCCTCAAACCGCGAACTCCGGCATCATGCATCTCCTGAAGCTCGTTGTCTGTAACGGTACCTATGTCTACGACAGCGATGCCGCGGATAACCTGAGCAGAGCTTGTTGTGAGAGTACGCAACGTTCTCAACAAAACGCAATTATCCGTACCATATGGCGATGGTTGCACGATCACAAGATTTGGTAATTGTCTCGTTTGGGTCAAGCTGCGCTCGAATCTTGTAAGATCGTCCAGCGTGGCCGAGGCGGGCGTGTACGAGCGGCCTTTTGCGTAGGGGCCGATTGAAGGATCAAAGACATGAACATGTGTGTCCCATGCATTTGCGTCAAGGTATTCACTAGATCTGAGATGAGCCATGATATTCGCTTGAGTCTCGAGGGCTTGACGTACCAGGCAACACTGAGAGAACCCATGGCGAGGAAGACCTCAGTACCTGAGAAAATGCTGATGAAATCGAGGTATCATTCTTACTTCTCTAGGATATGCCATAATATTATAGTCCAATCACAAACGGCGCCAGCTCGGTGTCCTCAAGTTAGTGAAAGTCTAGAAAGTGGAGATTGAGAGGGGCTTTGTCGGATGTATCCGATGTCGCGAATGGCTTCCTCATCTGTCTTACCATTTCACCCTTGCCACTGAGATCCGACGAACGGTTCGAATGGCCTTGAGTGGCCCGCACAGCAATTGGCGACGGCATCGATCCGCTGGTGATACTCAATTGATATCGGGCGCAACCCGCCGGCATAAATGATGTCAGACATGGAAACGAGCAGTGCAGTTTCCATCGTGGGCAGCCCCTCTCAGGCACGGGGGTCACCTATCCGCCACCGCCGGGGCCTGAAGCGAAGCTCTGCAGCGTGCAGGCGATGTAGGCAGAGAAAGCAAAAGGTATGATGCCGGGATAATGCCATGTTCCTCAAGCCTCGCCTCGGAATATCCTGCCATTAACACCGGTAAAGTGCGACGGCAAGCATCCGAGCTGTGAGACGTGTCTTGCCGCCGGAGTTACTTGCATACCATCGGAACGCCTGGTCATTCGGCCGGATTCAGACTGCGAATGCGACCAGCTCCGGCATCAAGTGCTGGGTCTTCAAGCCGAAAATGAAAGGCTCAGAGGTCAATTGCAAATCCCTGCTGGTCATCTCCAGCCACATAGCCCTATTACGGCAGACACAGTCCCTGTCCCGGCCGGCTCGGCACAGTTATTGACTCCGGGAAGTGAAGGTAGCACACAACATCATGCTACCGGCGAGCAGGGTGTATATAGTGGGCGAATATTGCTTCCCACCTTCCGGGGAAGGCATGTTGATGGCAATACCAACACCTCATTCCTAAGTAGTCCTTGGCACCTCTGGCAAGGGCTTGAAAATAGCAATGAGGAAACAGCTGAGCGCGCTGCGCTGCCAACGTCGCTCCGCGATGAGGCTGGAGAATTGGTTGACCTGTTCTTTACCCGCCGATGGCCGCAATTTCCTGTATTGCACAAGCCTACCTTCTTGAACTCCTGTTTTGAGCCCTTCATCAATGGCCAAACTTGTACTGGGGTGTCGTCCTTTCAGGTAAACATTGTTCTCGCCATCGGCGCTTCGGAGAAAGCGAAAACGAACCCGACTAGCCCTGCCACCCATCCTCACTTTTTCGAAGCAGCAATTCATCACCTGTGCGCCGTTCTGGCTGCAGATGATCTAGAATGCATACAAAATCTGCTTCTGCTGTGTATGTACGGCAGTAATGAGCCTCAATGTGTCGACCTGTGGTACACCGTGGGCCTGGCCCTCCGTCTGGCACTGGGCATCGACCTGCACCGACAGGAAACCAATACATCGGGCGACTTTGTGCAAGCTGAAATGCGGAAGCGGGTATTCTGGAGCGTCTACAACATGGACAGGAGCATTTCCATCGCGATGGGAAGACCGATCGGGCTACAGGACACATCTATAACGACGGCGCTGCCATTGTGTCTTTCCGATCATCAACTACTCCAACCGCTTGAGAGTGTATTGCCGTCGATGCTACCAAAAGCCGACGATCTATCTACGTTCCTCCACATCATCCAGCTGCGGCGCATCAATGCCGAAATCTACTCCTCGATGCACTCAGCAGGCAGCCATCCGGCCGAAGCCGTTGACGCTCTTGACGTCACGCGGTATCGCTACCTCGCAAGGTTAAACGAATGGCTTGCCGCAGCCCCAAGATTCGTCGCGCCCGCATCGATGCACCAGACGTCCGAGTGGCAGCAGATTGCGTACCATCAAGCCGTCCTCACGCTGTTCAGGCCATCCCAGGCTTCTCCAGTTCTTACTTTGGACGCTATGCGACTCTGCGCCGATTCGGCTATCAGCATGGTCAGCTGCTACAACTCCCTTTGCGCCAAGAACAAGGTGACATACACCTTTGTCGCGCTGGTCTCCCTCTTCATGGCCGCCGTAACCATGCTCTACACCCTGCGAGCAAGCCCCCTTCTCCGGCAGGAGTTGACCAGAGAGATTGCGGAATCTAATGTCAAGTCCTGCGAGGCCGTGATTCGACGCATTGCAGGTGGACGATCCGTCGGGCAACGCAGCGCTCAGATTATCGACAGGCTGGGTAGAGCTACCCTAGTGGTATTTGACAGCTCCAACACCACTGACAACGATTTGGATACGGAATTCATGTCATGGTTTGGCCTGCGATGCCAACATCCACAGGTGGAGGGCCAGCCAACGCCGAGCATAGATATTGCCTGGACCGATCTCTTCGATCAAGGCTTTGACCTTAGCAGCATATTCTACTCTGATGTTCTAGTGTAATCTCATGGGACAAGATCTAATCGTCTTTCTGTATATTCGTAGTGGTTTGGACGAACACTTCCGATTGGAACACTGCGGTGAAAGGTACAGTGTAGGAGCCCAGGAGTGTCGGTGTGCTTGCCAGCCAGATTAACGGCCCCACCAGATCGTCACTTTCGTAAGGCTAAACGAAAGATACCTTAATACAGAGCTAACCAGGGAGCTATAGCCTCGTCGCTCCTCTTTTCGCGGCCACGCCCGGTTCTCTGGCACAACTTGGCTCAACACCTGGACACTGGTGGAATGGCCTCGATTGGTTGGCATTGAGAACAAACCGCCTCTGGGTGCTTCACTTCGATGAAGAACTGCAACTGCCTGGAGAACTAAACTTGCCCAAACCTTTTCTGGCGTCGACTTGTCACATGGGTGTCGTCGTAAGTTGCCGCACGGCTTGACGCCCACGTGAGGTGGAGGAGGGAGGTTCTTCCAGCTAAAATAACTCGGAGAAGCAATGATTATCAGAGCCTGCCTTTCTGAAAGCATATGTACCAGAGACTTGCTGACGAATTGCGCGCCCTGTGATTGGGAGCTATAAAGCTGTCATAGGGCGCGGCTGCCGCCGGACAAATTTATGCTGGTATTGTGGACAATACAGCGCCCGAGACGATCCATGCCACCGTCACATTCACTCCTTCCCCTCAATCTTAGTCCTGAACTCCAGACTAGGCTAGTTTGTTCATCGCCAGGGGGCTCACCCCTGCTGTATGACAGACCGTGAACAGGTTTCCTCTCTGTTCATTCAGTGACGTTTTTTTTTCTGCCGCCAGATCATTCGCAAACAATCGATCAAACCTTGTCGGATGATATACAAGATGCCGTTGGCTTCTCACATGGAAGTTTCCGCGACTCAACTTTCAGTCATTAAAAGACAGTCTCACTCTAAGATATTGACGAATGAGAAGTCGCTGACAGCATCGGCATTTTAAGGAGAGCCAAACGTGTATGTGCGAGGAGGTCCGGGTAACGGTGCGATATGTAGATTGCGACATCCTGATGCTATTACCAAGCACCGAGTATGGAGAGATTTGCTGATCGATGAAAGGAGGGCCTCCACGCACTCGAAAAAGGATGTCTAGCAGAAAATGAGATGTCGTTGGTATAAGACGATCTGATTAGCTCGGCAGGGTTCCGTCAAATGGTCACGATGGCAATCAGTTGCATGTGATTCATGCATCACTCTAGTATGAAAATGGGAACTTTCCGTTGTTGGCATTCATTCGGTCTTGGGAATGATCATCACGAGTATAGCAACACAAGGACAACAAATAATCTGTTTTATAAAAAACCCAATAATTATCATTAACAAATGGACCTATGAATAAACCAGACGCAGTCCTGTTTCCCCAATTCGCCGGAATAGAAGGCCGTGGGAGTAATGGTATCTCTGGTCTTGCAAAATTCTAATACAGCTAACTCATGTCGTGACGTTCGTGATGACCCGGTCCTTGTAGTGGACGGGTACTCCCCCGGTTGGATCTGGGAGAGCCGATTGAGAGAATCGCTCAGGCACGAGGGGCGTGGTAATAAACAGAGACAGCAGAGTTGACGCTCTCGTGGTGCTCCTTGGCGTGTCGCTTCACGCCGTCCCAGATCTTCTCAACCGACGAGCGGCGAGAGGAAGATGGTGTGGAGGCGGGAGACTCGGCCAAAGAAGAGGCAGAGGAGGCGGATTTGTTGTAGGAGACGGCTGGTTGGCTGATGGTGTGGGGGTAGTAGGCGTTGACGGCCCCGTTCACAGACTCGTGGTGCTCCTTGGCATGGCGGACGACGGCGGCCCAAAACTTCTGAGCGTTGTTCTTGGTGGAGCCCATTGTGAAATGTGTGTTTTGTTTATGTGAAGATTGAGTGGTGGTGTTTGTGTGGTAGTCACAAAAGTTGTAAGAGGTGTGTGTGTGTAAGTCTTTTAGTAGACTGGTGTTTGTGTCAATTGGTAATGGTAGATGAATGTTGTTTTGTAATCTGTGATGATGGTAACAAAAACTCCCATCTTCAATTCGGAGGGATGCAGGATCCTTATATCCTAATAGCTCCCATACTTCATGACGCTGGATTTCGGTTTCGGCACCACGAGTCACTGAGACAAGATGTCAATCTCCCTAGCTAACTTACGCCCTTGCCCGGGGGTCTTTAGTTTGTCATCGGAATGCGCCCTATCGTCAGGTCTTGTCGAAATGTCAAAGGGCGGGCGCGCACTGGGGAAATCTCTTAGCTCAGCTGGCTGTCGGGCCACGGTACCTTCTGCAACGGCGAGAATGAGCTGTGTCGAGAGGTATCTCCTCACGTGCTTGACCCAGATTAATAAAGTGGTTCATTTGTAAGCGGGTCCAGCCGCACTGTGAATCAGGCCCGCTAGCGAAAACCATCAGGCCAGGACATTATTCAGCTAAACTCTGTTGGGCGTTGCTCGCCAGCCACAGGGAGCAACGTCGGGATCACCAGGGCGGTCGAAACGTCTCAAAAGCTAAACCCGACTGTTGGTGCCGACTTCGCACGGGAATGACACAATCGTCGACCACAGGGCGTGACAAGCACCAGTCAATTTTTTTTACAATCTTTTTTGACTACTCTTTTTTTTTTTTTTTTT
>PXOD01000212.1:0-34197 GCA_003012165.1 Paramyrothecium roridum
AAAAATGCCCGTGTTGGTTCACGCATTATCATAGGGCCTGAGGACATGACCAACGTCGTGACAATATAGGTTAGTGTTTCTGGTCCGGAGTAGCAGGATCGCAAGTCGCCTCAAATTTTTGCTTTTTCCCTCATGTCCAGGATTATCTCATTTGCTTGGCATGACTCCCGGTTCTGACCAGAACGGTGGTGCCATTTCGCTCACCTCTTGCTATTACGTGCCGTTCTTTGTTATCGCGGTAGACGTCGCAGGTCCGGTTGATATTTGTCGAACTAGGGGCCCCGTAGCCGGTTCGGTCAATAAGGCGATTCCCCTACCCTGCCCCCATTGGTGACGATGAGTTTGCTGGACATGGTGGTCAAGTTTGTCCTCACGGCTAGGAAGCACAATGGCTGCATCGGTTCCAAAATCTCAATTGGGGCCGCGCCATGGCAGCCATCACCGCATAGCATCAAGCGAGGCCTTTTGCTTAAATAGCTCCGTCTCGCTGAGGGCCTGAAGGTCTCGAGCCAACTGTGCGCGTCAAAGATGATGCAGTAAATCCACACCCCTGCCTCCGGTCCCCTACCTGAGTACTAGCTTGCCGCCCAGGGTCAGTGCCGTGTTTGCGTGTGCAGTCCAGTGTACTCCACTCTGCAGGCTAAATCATGCGAGGAGCAGGTATGGAGAACCTCTGCTACCCCCCATTCGCAAAGTACCCTGTGTTGCGTTACCCCTCCATCCAGAGCTTTGCGGCGGGCGGCGGGGCATGGGGGGGAAAAAAAAAAAAGCATCGACAGCTGGGAGCTTTAGCTTACCTTTCCCGGATCTCTGCCTGGCCCCTCCAACAACCAATCTGATCCGCTCTCCTCAACACATCCCACGCTGAGCCCACGGACTCGTTGATTTCATCGCCCGCGCTGTTACGGCAAGTCGTTCCAGGTTTCCGAGGGACCCTGTTTGTTTCATTGGCAACGAAACGCTACCACCAGAGCACGCTTCCTTGCTAGCTCCGCAACATCTGAGCCAACCTGCTACCTCCCGAAATATAACCAGTACGCGCCAGCGCAGTGAGTTGAGGTAAGTACCTTACCTTACCTCACCTTACCTACAGTATCTTATCGTCCACTCCTCCTCGTCCCTCTTTTCTTCTTCCCTCCTCATGTGCATTTCTTCCTGACTTTGCCTTCATCTCGCCTCTTCCTCTATCCTGTCAATTAACCATTACGCCTCGTGCCAGCCCGAAACATCTCTATCTTGGCTTGGCCTCATCTTCTCCTCAGCTTGTAGGTGCTATTTTGGTGCCCTTCTCCCATGCTTAGACCTGTCCTAGCTACTCCTGTGGCGTTCCTTGTTTGACCCGCACGCACGTCTGCGTTCCAATTATCCACAGACTCTCTCCTCTTGCGAGCTATTATTTCGAGAACGGACGTTGATTTAGCTTCCTTAGCCTGGTCGCTTCTTCATCTCCGCCTCTTTAATACCAGCCTGCGCCCGTCGCATGCCTACCTCTTTTCCTTTGCCCCTCCTCTTCTGCATCATCCTGGCTGCAGTTCACAGCGCCAACACATTCTCCTGCTCTCCATCTGTCCAATCTTTGCTCCAATAACTTCACTGACCGTTGCTATTATGGCTCAGAACTCACAACAAAACCAAAGCATCATGGCCGCCACGGCACAGGAGCATCTTGACCTCGGTGGTCGCATTTCTTGGCTCGCCAACCTCGACACCGCCTTCAAGCCCGAGCGCAACTACCGCCGCTCATCCATCATTTGCACCATCGGTCCCAAGACAAACTCCGTCGAAGCCATCAACAAGCTCCGTGATGCCGGTCTTAACGTTGTCCGCATGAACTTCTCCCATGGCTCGTACGAGTACCACCAGTCTGTCATTGACAATGCTCGCGCGGCTGTTGAGTGCCACGCTGGCCGACCAATCGCCATTGCCCTGGACACCAAGGGTCCAGAAATCCGTACTGGAAACACCAAGAACGACGAGGATATTCCTATTTCTGCCGGCACGGTGTTGAACATCACCACCGACGACAAGTACGCTACGGCTTGCGACACCGAAAACATGTAAGTTGTGCCTATACGTTTACATGAAGAAGTGGTACCTACCACAGCCAATATGAGCAAAAACGTCCTCTTATTCTGGTCAATTGCTCACATCATAACCTTACTAGGTACGTCGACTACAAGAACATTACCAAGGTTATCACTCCAGGCCGTGTCATCTACGTCGATGACGGTGTTTTGGCTTTCGAGGTCCTCAGTATCAAAGATGATCAGACTATCGAGGTCCGCGCCCGCAACAACGGTTTCATTTCCTCCCGGAAGGGTGTTAACCTGCCCAACACCGATGTCGACCTTCCTGCTTTGTCAGAGAAGGACAAGAATGACCTCAAGTTTGGTGTCAAGAACAACGTCGATATGGTTTTTGCCTCATTTATCCGCCGCGGACAGGATATCAAGGATATCCGCGCCGTCTTGGGCGAGGAGGGCAAGAACATTCAGATCATCGCCAAGATCGAGAACCGACAGGGCTTGAACAACTTCAAGGAGATCCTGGAAGAGACTGACGGTGTCATGGTCGCCCGTGGTGACCTGGGCATTGAGATTCCCGCTGCCGAAGTTTTCGCCGCCCAGAAGAAGCTCATTGCCATGTGCAACGTCGCTGGCAAGCCTGTCATCTGCGCCACTCAGATGCTCGAGTCTATGATCAAAAACCCCCGCCCTACCCGTGCCGAGATCAGCGATGTTGGCAATGCCATCACTGACGGAGCTGACTGCGTCATGCTTTCCGGTGAGACGGCCAAGGGCAGCTATCCCAACGAAGCTGTCCACGAGATGCACGAGGCTTGTCTCCGAGCCGAGAACTCTATTCCTTACGTCTCTCATTATGAAGAGATGTGCACCCTCATCCAGCGCCCCGTCCGAACTGTCGAGTCGTGCGCTATGGCTGCTGTTCGTGCCTCCCTCGACCTCAACGCTGGCGGTATTATCGTCCTCTCAACCTCTGGCGAGTCTGCCCGCCTTATCTCCAAGTACCGCCCTGTCTGCCCCATCTTCATGGTGACCCGCAACCCTACAACCTCCAGGTTCAGCCACCTGTACCGTGGTGTTTACCCCTTCCTCTTCCCTGAGGAGAAGCCTGACTTCAACAAGGTGAACTGGCAGGAGGATGTTGACAAGCGCATCAAGTGGGCTGTCAACCACGCTCTCCAGCTCAAGGTCCTCACTACCGGCGATACCCTGGTTGTCGTTCAGGGCTGGAAGGGTGGCATGGGTAACACCAACACCCTGCGGATTGTCAAGGCCGATCCCGAGCACCTCGGCATTGGTGAGGCTTAAGGAAGCAGCTTGGTCGGAGTATTAATGACATGATAGGAGCACAAGGGCCATTTTAATGTTGTGCAAACGGGTTGTACTGGAGCCCACCAATAGACGGATGAAATACTTGGAGCGAGACTGTGCAAATTTCACGAACCTAGAGAAAACAAGGGTGCACAAACACAGGCTGAATAAATCAGTTGTTGGAACGTCATGGCGTCTTAGGAACTGAATATGAATTGAATAAGGTTCATGCACATGATACTCTATCTACCAAATTCCTAGCTCGTGATTTCTCAGATGTGTTCCGCGTAAAGCGATGATATTTACTGAGGTGCGATTTGCTATTTGCTCCTTGAAGGAAGAGCAAGCCTCTCGAATTTTATGTACAAAGGACCTAAACCCTCCCCCCCTCCATCTCTAAATTCCACTAACAGTTCGACGGGTTTTGTGCCTACTCACAACCATGTTCTGTTTCTAGAAGAGAGAGGAAGGGCCTTAGGCGGCGACGAAAGCTTCACCTTGATCGTCGCAAATGAAGAAGAAAGACTCCTGTCGCAGCAGAACAAGAGCAGATAATCAATTCAGCCATCATTGATTTAACATTGAAGAGGGTTACCACCAGGGGCCTTGTAGTTCGTGGGCACCGGGTAGTAGATGTTGACTTGCAGGCCGGGGTCATTGGCGCGGTAAGATCCTGGAAACGACAGTAGACTGGGGCGGGCAGAGCCACTGCCACCAGAGACATTGACCTGAGCGCAGGAGATGTAAAGCTGAGCACCACCAGCAGCGCTGGCGCTGTGGAGGCCGATGTGCTCGAAGCGGACGAGGTACTGCCCGTTGGCAATGCACGAAGGAATAGGAATGTCGAAGGACGACTTGCCTACAAGGAGTTCTCGTTTAGTCTTCAAACAATCTCGACAGACATCTTTCCTCCACTCCCTCCCTTGCTTTGATCAAGGGGGGAGGGTCGAGAGACGGGGGCACAACAGGCAAGATACTCACCATCGTTTGGCCATTTGATGCCGCCAGAGCTGACAATTGGTTTATCCTCATAGACCTTAAACCAGACAGCGCCCTTGCCGTCAAAATCAACGGCGCTGCTAGGAGCCTTGGCCATGTAGACAAGGAGAGGACCCGGGTGATAGACATTAGGAGCTGCCTCGAAGGTAATAGTGCGACCAGCAGTGACTTCAAGAACACCCGGTGTCTTGGAGCCTGGGCTAAGCTCGTAGCAGGTCATCTGTGACGAGGAGACGTCGGTGACGGGGCCATTATTCTGCCAGTTCGTGGTGCGGCGGATGACTTGCCAGTCACTGGTGCGGACGCCGTTAGCACTGGCGCGAGGGATTGTGTCTAGGAAATGATGGTTAATAAGCAAAAGAACATGACATTTCAAAAAGGAAAAGTCCTCCGACAAAAGGTGAATCACATACAGTGGGCTTGAGCGACAGAGCCCAACAGGGTTACGGCGTATGCGAACTTCATCTCGTCTGTATGTGGTAACCTTTGGGGGGATGATCGACAGTTGGACGATTCAAGTCGACGAGGCCAGGAACAAAATGATCGTCGTTTGATGCAGTCTCTAGCTCATCCTTTTATACCTAGATTAACATGAGCATTGGAACTCTTGTTATGCTTGATAATCCCTTCCATTCGCCAGTCATCTACACCCATGCTACAAGAAGCGGGACCAACCTTGTAATGACTACTTACTTTCTTGTTCTAGTTACGAATCATCTCAAGGTAATGGGGGGCCAACCATGGTTCTCTTCATGGGGAAGATTGAGGGTGGCGCACACTCTTACAACGCTCCCCATCCTTGGAAACGCGGAGATCTAGCTCCAGGAAGGACGGTACTGCCGCGCCGGCTAAATGGAGAAGAGCTCAAAGTTCGGTAGATGGGGGCCCAGGATTAATGCTGAACGGGGCATAAATAGATTAAACACCTGGCAGATGGAAAGCTGTGGGAGAGAAGCATGGCCCGTGAACTTGGTTGCCAAGGGCGTCACTGCCTCTATCGACCGAGAGAGGCCCCGAGAGGATGAAGATGGGGATAATTTAGCTGCACGATCATATCCCAGCTCGTGATCTGTCAGCTTTGTTTTTGAGCCAGGAACCCTTGTACCATCAATATCCAGGCTTTATGGAGTGGATCCGAAACACTTCTGTTGACCTTGAGTGTAAGTGCTGTCAAGGCGGCGGCTCCCGGACCGTGGGGCACCCAGCTTGGCAATACCCCAATCAGGCAATCCGGGTCTTCTTCTCGGAGGATGGCCCCGAGCAGGATAAGTCTGGAAATGGCAACTCATCAATAACAAACCAATCTTTTGACAGAAACTCAAGGGTGTCAGCTGCGACAAATAAATTACAAGATCCCCGTTCGCTGCATTATCCTGTAGTACTGGCACACTGTTTGCGCCCGCGTGTCTGCACATTTGGCATCATCACACGGATAGTTGCATCTTGTCATGTTACTTGAAGCATGCTTGGCATGTTCTCAAAGAAGATAATGGCTGATTATTGAGGAAAATTCAAGAACCGATGACATTACTCGAGAGTCAATTCCTGCAATGCTCAGGGAAAGCCCCATCACAATCGCCTTGCTCGCTTTGTTCCTTGATTTCAGTGCCCTTGTTCTTCATAGCAAGCAGATTTCCCCTCGTACACTTAGTATATACTCTTAAAGTGATATTACTAGAGCCAACCCAGCTCGAGATACCTGTTATCAAGTCAGTAATCCCAACTTGAAAACGAGCGAGCAGGGAAGAAAGAGGAAAGGAAAGAAGAAGAGAAAAACCACTAATGCCCTACCACAGAATCCTTCGTGTGTTTCGAGCGCCGTCTGCTCCCCCTGCAGCCAAGCCTGCTATAGGCTGTGTGAGATTTTTCAACAAAGAGAATCTTTTAAATACGTCATCAAGCATCCCTGCGGACTAATCTCTCGAACAAGTCATGTGTGCCCAACCGCGTGCGATGTATTCCTGCGGGTACGAGAGGCCTCATGGACCCCTGGAATGGTGCATCGTCGGCAAATACTTCAATCTACATCGTAAGGATTAAGTCATGCCCAGACATGCTGTTCTTTGCCGTAGGTTGCCTGTATATTGTTAAGATTGTGGAGCACGAGGAACACAGAACAGCCAGACAAATGACCGAGCGAACTGGCACTGATGGCGACTCCATTGCCCCTGGCGTCACTTAGAACGCTTAATTAATCGGACGAAGGAAAGAATTTGAGCATTCAGAGAGAGGATTCATCACAAGATCGAAACGAGTGGGCACAACTTGGGGTTGATGTTGCTTGCCGGCATTTCACTATGAGGACGGCACATATCACGTCAATACAAAATATGTGAGGGCAACGGAACCTAGAGCATGGAAAAAAAGGTGTTGAGCGTGCGTCGTCCCCCAAGCTCTCGTGGCAAGATGAAATGTAAATTCCAGCTAAAGTTCTGGTGATATTATAGCCTACGCGTTTCCTCTAGGAAGTTATGTTTGTCGGAGCATAGATTATAAAAACATCTCTGGTATCGTCAGTAGACCCTAAGTGTTTATTATCTTCTAACACCAACCGGTGAAATCATGGAAACGCAGTCATACACTATGACTGGAAATACTTGATTTAAAGAGGGAGAATCTTTGAAAGAGGCCATGCCTCCGTACTCCAAATGTGTGGGCGCATGCAATTCGCGAGCGAATAGCAGGCAACCCAGAGTCAAGACACCGGACACGATGCCCACAATCCAGAACTTTCAGCGTCATCCTAGAGCCTATGCTACGAAGCCACCAATTATGGGACTAACTATGAGGCCTCAGAGTGGGATCAAGGTAAATTCTGTCATGGTAGTATCGCGCTTCTCGGGGATGATCATATCGGCTCCGAAGCCAAGAAGGATGGTGAAAGATGGAGCCATTGCTCAAGCGATCAGAAAGGCCTTTCGAAATGTCATTCCATTTGATTGGGAGACAAATCAATATAAAAGGCAAGCAAAGACTAGAACGTGTCGATGAGTCCGACATTGCAGCAACGCTCATTGGCCTAACGGCAAACACAAGATCAGAAAAGAGTACCGAAAATAGGCCTAAAAGCATGATCGAACTCTTGAAATCGATTAATAATTGTGAGTCCTCCTGGTGCAAGCATCGCTCGTTGAAGACAGTCAGTGGATTATCGGGGTTATCTATCGGACGTCAGTTAAAACGCGTATTACTTACACGATGCAAGGGGCATGACGACTGTCTGACCAGCGCACAATTGAGGACTTTGCGCGAGGCAGGCCAGCTGTGAGGCTTCTCAGAATCATTACAATCGTCCCATCAGTGTTCTCGTTGTCACTCTTTGTAACAACTGCACCTATTTGAACGCCCCAATCAGGACTCTGACGAGGAGGCTCGTCAGACATATCGGCCAAGCAACTGATGACTGAACCTTTATCAATAGGCATAAGATACCACTGGTTATCTCCAAGTGTGCCCTCGGGGTCCCTGCACAAACTAAAATTTTTTCAGTGGTTATTTAAGGAATCGACCACTGAAAATTGATGAACTGTGGCTGACAAATTTGTGAATGCCTATAGACAGACTCCTTTAATGGTCTTAATATACAAGGAACAGCTCAACTTGGGTCGTGGGAGTACATGCGCAACGGCGCAACATCGTCAAATCAGGATGTGTGAAGCAACGGAGTTAGCCAATAAGAGATGGCTAGGTCCTCGAATTGGCTCTATTTATCCCAATTCAGAATAAAGAAGCCTTAGATGTGTGAGAAATCCGTTTGCCTTTTGCTTTCCTTTGTTGCCCTTGAAGCAATAGGTGGAAATTTGCTAAGAAGTGGACTATCACAAATGCAGGAATTCAGTGACCCAGACCCGAACAGATTTTCTCGTCAAGGCACTGTGTAACGTACATTTGGTGGCACTTATGAGGAAGCTCAAACAGTCTGCGTCCGGATGGTAAGACTCATGCTAAATGAATGCAAGTCGCATGTGCGGCTGACTCCTCGCCTCAGCCCGTCCTGATATATTCGAAGGAACAGCCCAACTGCAGTGCCGAGGGTTGTTATTCCAACGACTACTCATTCATCGCCCAGTCTCTTCGGGTCGCAGCTACTCTGGACATCACTCGTCTTGTGCTTTGTACTCGAATCGTCTTAGTTCTCGGATGATGTATAGGCATGACGCCACCTGTGCGAGATTCTTAGCCACGCCCTGTTCATGTATTGTGGTTCGAGCTTGCAAACGCACCAAAGAGCATGTTGGGCAACGGCTCAAGGTCCTTGCGGCCAATAATGCAGACGGATTTTTTAAGCTTGGTTGAACTGCTTTTCTCATACGTTTGCTTGATCCAACATTGAAGAGTGGAGTGATTTTCATTTGCAGCACCGCAAAGCATCGGCCAGCCTTAGGTGTTGTTTTGGATTCGCCCTAAAGCGGATGCCAAGGACAAGAGTCTGATTTGTGATCCCCTGCTCCAAAAGCGGCTGTCATAATGGTCGAAACAAGTCGTTGAAACAACAATTGGGTGCGTCACTAAGATGTCCACTGTTGGAATTGGTGTCACGGCTGTGGCCTTTCCGGTAGACGTGCTAGGAGCTGGGTCCCTGAGAGGTCCATCAGGTCTTCAAGAACCCAGATGCCTGCGAGAGGATGCAGATAGATCGCCATGGACGAACGTGGAATCGCCACCAATCTGATGGTGACTTTGAAGCTGAATAACCATCATTTCGAAGTAGCCGTGTGAGAAGTAGAAGTATCGTCAAGTGAGAAGGCCAATTGCAACCAGCTCGTCTCGCAGCTTCAGGACCTCAGCGAAAGTGGTCTGCGTACGATCCTTGACGATATCGCACTGGAGTTGAAGCACCTTGACTTCCCTAGAGGTTTGACTAGCCGCCTCACCTAAGCGGGCAGCCATATCTTTGGAATTGGAAAGCATCGCAATAAGCGCCTCAAAAATTGCCGATACCACCATGGACGAAGCTGTAGCTTTGGAGGCAACAACTGAGCCGATACGCACCTCTGGCACTGCGAGCTTAGGGCCGTATCCCAGTGGTATCAGTAGGGAGACACACAGCTGGCACTTTCTGCAGTCCCGAATGAGGGTATCAAGAAGGTCCAGCAAGCGGAGTTCACACGCCATGAGGAGATTCAGGATTGCATAATCAATCTTTGCGTCAGGTAGCAGCGCCGAGTTGTCATGCATTCGATGAACGCAACCTGTGATGGTGCATGACGCTTCGGGATCCGGGGCATTGAGGTTGTGCAGAGCATGGTCAATGACTATCGGATGGAGATGTGCCAGCCGTTGAGCATGATCAAGCACGGCCTCAAGCATACGGTCGACCTGATACCGGTCACCAACACTATTGGCATAGCGTAGCAATACTTCCATATCCGTAGGAACGTGGTGCACTTCCGGCGGAGGGAGCTGGTGCACCAACCGATCTAGAGCCAACATCGTCTCTGTAAGCCGCTCCATGTGGGAAGAGTCGCTGGACACATTTTTGTGGCGCTGTAGAGGCTCGATTGATGCCGACTCCTGAGGGACATGGTTGACGCTGGTAACGAGTTGTGCCGCCGGGAAAACCCTGCCGGCAGCAGCAGAACCGACAGCAGAACCAACAGCAGAACCAAGAGCATGGCGATCGTCAGACGCCGGGCCGGACCGCGTGGGCCGTGTGGGAGGGCTGAAGATGCATGAAGCACCAGCCTTGGCGCAACGGGAGCAGCTGAGGGATCCCGCGGGCCTAGGACACCTCAGTTTCTTATCATGGCAGCGGTCGCAAGCTTGTCGCAAGTCGGCAGCCATGACGCTGGACTGTGGGAAGCCTAAAGCCACGGGCGGTTTGCTGGCGTCTCGACACAGGGACGTGCAGCTGCTGCGCGTGTGGTGGAGCGATCTGGGCCGCTGTGATTGGGCACGTCACGGGCTTCGAGACGTTAAGGAGTCTATGTTACCACCTGTTGCGGGGGGGTCGCAGTCCGTCGGGCGGCAGAAACTGGACATCATGTGTAGGTGTAGCATCGATGGAACGATAATGCGCTCAGGACTGCTGGTCATTGGTGGCTTTGCAATTCCAGGTAGCAAAAGCCTATGATGAGGCTCAGCCGCAGGTTTCGCAGCAGGTATGGGAGGGTAGGTAGGTAGGTGCCTGAATAAAACACCTTATGCTCGTGTAATGCATTGGCTCGGACATAAATGGAGCTACATGTAAGGTAGCATGCGGGCCTTGGGTAATGGAAAGACGGGGAAGGCCTCTTCTCCCCCAACATTCTTAATGAGAGTGAACGAATATTAGATCTCTTACCGACTTTCTTCGGCTATCTTCCTCATCGAGCATCTCTGCGCCCGTGCTTGGAAATTACCTTTGTGGAAACACGTCCCCACAGGTTCCTCGTGCTTTGTGTCTCCCAACCCTTGGCCAGGAGGCGCTTGGCGTTTTCTTCCCCGGCCGCCCAGCGCCCGCACGCGACCGAGCTGTCGGTTGGTCCCAACAGCTTAGATTCCCGGACCCGACCAATGAGCCGCTGGACCCCATGCGAGGTGGTCGATTCCGACCAACCGCATACCCGCTGTGCCACGCACATCCTGGACACTGTCTCGGGTCGCTGTCTGTGTTTGCGGGCAAAGATGGATGTGCCCGTGCTTCTTTTGCTGTCCCTTGTCTGAAGCCGGTTCAGGCCGTAGTACGTATTGTCGATTTACTTTTAAAATGTGCCTCAGGTACGACGCGGCTTGACGTGTTCGCAATTGCGCTGGGCGTCACCTCATTTACTTACATACACCCGTTCCGTTTCTCTGCTGGAAGGGGCATTTCTTGCCGTCCCGCTTCCGGTGGATGACCGTAGTGCTGCAGTGCGGGCGCCCAGCGTCGCATTTACTATGTTGGCTTCATTTTAGGAGGATTACCGCAACTCCTACTACAAGGGAAGCCTGTCTTATTAGCCCGCCTTTCCTCGATTAGCCGGTTGGCCTTGTTGGACGCCACCAAACATCTACGGGCGCAAGCTATCAGGATTCCCTTTCTCGGGACATTGATCATGTTCCAGACTGCCGCTCTTCTTCTTGACGCTCCCTCTTGATGCAGCCTACGTTACGTGGTCTTGCAGTTTTCTCATCATTTCTACCAAATCCCATTTTTCCTTGTTTGCCTGCCTGCCCTCTAGTTTCTTACTATTTGTTTTATCCTTCCCATCGACCCACGACCTCGCCGCCCAACGCCGTGTTTTCCTTTCCTTGGCCAGTTCCTTTTTGCGCAACGCCGGGGCCGGCTCTCGTCTGACATTGGACGAACATCGTAGGGTCCCTGCAACATTTCAAGCACGCAAAACTGCCGCCACCTTCTGTGCTTGAACGGGGTCGACCACTGTGATTTGGGCCCAAGCAACGACCAAGTCCCGGCTATTTCGGGGCACATTTCAAGACACCGGGCCGTCGCCGCCCCGTATTATGGAACCTGCGACCGTCATTGGCCTTGTAACAGCTCTGGTTGAGACCTACGCCGACGGATTGGAAGATTACACGACCTGGAAAGCTAAGCGATCAGCCTCGAACCGATATGAAGGGAGAGGCCTACCGGGGACTTTTTGCGCCCTGACAACTTCACTCGCCGTGTCCGGGCCCCAGATCAAGGAGACGTATGACAACGCGCTGTCCGTCATTGGGTCCGAGTTTTCTACAGGCGACTGTGAGCCCTCCGACACCCGACCGTACCCAAGCAGCATTGGCTCCGCCCATTACTGACAACTGTCTCCATCCTATATAGCATCGTGCCGCAGCTTGCTTTGGGCGCAGCTGAATGTATTAAGCCATTGCGTCGCTAGCCTGCACCGTGCTGCAGCGGCAACAAGCGCTCTGGTCGACATTTCTAGCGCCATACGGATATGTGAAAATGTCCGACGCGCAAGCCTTCATGGTCTCGCCGATCAATATCGGCGTCTCGCCACCGGTAGGCCGATCGCGAAGACATTGGCGATTCCACGGCCACGCGCATGGACACACGAGCGGTCGCAACCGGCGCATGATTACGCGAGCTCAAGTGACGGAGCCAATGTCCAGGCTGGGGTAACCAACGATGAGGACGACAAGATGACAACAACAATGACTGTATGTAGCGGCACGCTCCGCTTCCAATCCGAACCACCATCCCCGCCCCCAACCCCAAAGGCTCCCGACACACTGTCGGAGATATCTGGACCGGTTACAGGACCTACAAAGTCTGTGTTTGCCTTGTTCTGCCCAGAAGCAATGTCCCTACAGGTCAACCTGAAGCTGCCTATGTCGAAACGAAGCCGATGTCCGTGCGGCTATCGTTGGCGCATGCAATCGAGTACGACTGATGACTCGGTCCAACTAAAGGAAGGGTTCAGACTGACGGACCGATACCTCGGCAAATCGCATCTTGACGCAACGGGCTATGGCTGCGTACTTTGCACCTCAAGCGGACGAAGTGAGCGATATGAAGGTGTAGAGCATTTGCGAGATCACATAAACACGAGCCATTCCAAGTGGCAACTTCTACATGATGCGGATTGTCGAAGCGGGCGCTCATGATGAACACTGACCACTACTCCAAACGAACGAGCAGAGGTTGAAGGATGTCCCAGGAGCGGAGAGAGACCTCACGACAAAGGGTTTCGACCAGGAGAAGCAAGAAAAGAAAAGAAAAAGACCGCGCTTTCGGTTCTCTTGTTATACGGGTTTCATCTTTTCCCTATCTGTACTATTTCTACACGTGGATCCCTTAGGTCTTTCAAAAACCGGACGGCGTTGGGCATGAACTTTTGGCTGGTTGAAAACAAGGATGGTTATTTTTTACACGACGTACTTCCGGATACTTCACGGAAAGATACCCAAGATGAGGGCATGGAGGGGAAGTAAAGGTGTTCGTAGGATGTCGATGACACCACAATAATATTTGCCACAGACGAAGTCCAGTGTCAGTCGTTTAGAAGAACGTGATGTTCAGAGTGACGCTGAGAGTGGAGTTGCAGGTTGTGAATCTGCGGACAGCGGAGGACAGCCAAGGTACCCACTAATGTACCGTTCTCAGCTAGAAGCTGGAGCTGAACGCACTAGACCTTGAGCTTACTGGGCGCCTCTACGTAAAGCTGGCTACCCCTCCACCTTTTTTTTGGCAGCTATGAGGGAGGGTACCCCGGCCGTAAATCAGCACACTCACTGCAATGGACTGGGAGACTCGCTACGCCAGCCTCGTCCAGATCACCAACTAACAAGACCAGCCCAGACCCTCCCTTCAGCAGCATCCAATCGCTCATCTGGTCGGCTCACCATGTCCAGTTCATCCGGTTTATCCTGTTGTAATAATCCGCCATAATGTCTTTGATTCCATACCATCCGCGTGAGGGTCGCGAAATTGTCCTGTATGTCAAAGCCTCCCCCCACCCGACAAAGACCGTCTTTGCATTAACAACAGCCTCGCCTCAGTCGGCATCGCAATGCCATCGTCGTCCGCGACACCACCTCTCAGCGGCTCGAGATTCGGGGTCTCCCAGAATGCCCAACATGTCACCAGCCCCTGAACCGTAACTCGACGAGCTCGCCCTTCGAGCGCCCCTTCGAGATGCACAATCCCGAATCGTACGTCGACCCAGAATACTTCCGCATGCTCCAAGCTGGCCACGCAGAAGTCACACCACAAAGGCCTCCGTCCAGTCCCATACGCAGATTCTTCCAACCTGCCCTTGCAGGCTCAGGAACCCCTCGCGAACGTTCAAGCTCTGTCAGCACGGGCATCAACGACGACGTCGAGTTTGTCTCCAGCACTCCTGGCGTGGCACAGGCGGAAGGAAGTAGAATACGGAGGGAAGCATTCAGTCCTAATTACTTCAGCACCTTCTTTGTGGAAGAAAAGGTCTTGGGCAAAGGCGGCAAGGGCGTTGTGTTGCTTGTCAGGCACGAGATTGATGGCTGCCATCTGGGCCACTTTGCTTGCAAACGGGTCCCCGTCGGCGATGACCACGCCTGGCTCGAGAAGGTTCTTATCGAGGTCGAGCTGCTTGCCAAGCTGTCTCACCCAAATCTGGTCTCGTATCGTCATGTGTGGCTCGAAGATGTCCGACTAACACGCTTCGGCCCAAGTGTGGCCTGCGCCTTCATTCTGCAGCAGTACTGCAACAGTGGTGATCTTCATCAGTACGTCATCGGAAATGTCCCCCGCGAGACATCCAAAGAAGAGCTCAAAGCCCGAATGCGACGGCGTTCAAAGGGTCAGGCAGAGAACCCTGCCAAGCCGTTTCCTAGTAAAACGCCGCTGTCCTTCGAGGAGATATATTCACTGTTCAGAGATGTCACATCTGGTGTCGCATACCTGCACTCTGCCAACTACATACATCGGGACCTCAAGCCAAGCAATTGCTTGTTGCATCGTGAGGGAAGTAACCTAACTTGTCTTATCAGCGATTTCGGGGAGGTCCAAGCTGAGAATGTCGTACGCAAGTCGACTGGCTCTACCGGTACCATCTCATACTGCGCACCTGAGGTCCTGAAGATGGATGCCGCTGGTCGCTATGGCAATTTTACCACTAAATCAGACATCTTTTCCTTGGGCATGATTTTGTATTTCATGTGTTTTGGGCGCCTGCCTTACCGCAGCGCCAACGCTCTGCAAGAGGAACTCGAGGACATTGATGCCCTCCGTGCTGAGATCACCGATTGGCGGGGATTCCAGGATGAGCGGCGCGAACGACCTGACTTGCCGTCGAAGCTCTACACTCTTCTCAAGAAGCTACTTGCACTCAATGCCAGTGATAGACCAAGCGCAGCCGAGGTGCTTGCTGCAATGCGGAATGAAGCAAGTTTCGAAGGCTTGGCTAGGGATCGTGGCAGCACCCCCTCAATAGACCTGAGAGGCAGTAGAGTTCAGAACCTCGACTCGCCCGCGATGCCTGGTACCCCTGTTCCTGGTAAGCAGTCCCCGTGATAAATGCCGACCGCACTTGATCTTACTTCTCCGCAGATTCACGAAGACAGCATCCGCGAACGCGTCCAGGCTCCCTCGGCGAGAATACGTGGAGCGCCTCCCCCCTAACCCACGAGCCATCTCCGAGCCCGCAACTCCCTCGTGACTCTGAGCCACCACCAAGCCCTAGCGAGAGCACGGTAATAGCCCTTTCCCGCACTCAAGGCATCTATCGGGCACCATCCATCTCTCCCGAACCAAGTTCTCCGGTTAAACTTGATAGCGAGCAACGGCAGGATTTTGTCCCTCGCCTCCTCTTGCCACCTCCTAGAAATGGCCTTTCAGCCATACAGTACAGGCTCGCAGTAGCCGTCCTCAGCATTACGAACCACTTAGGTTTGGGACCAGCACAAGTTAGCTATGTGACCCGTATGAGTCTCTTTTTGGTGAAGATGATGGCGCTTGCTCGGCCTTGTTGGCCCTATATGGTCAATGTCCAAGTCAGTGCTCCACTGGTTATCGTAGCTGCTATAGACCTCGGCCTACCTTTGTCGACTACTTCGCCCCTATCGAGACGATACAGCCAAGATCGAGTTGCGTTGCACATGACGCGTGCATGGGATCTCGGCACGAGCCTTGTCCTCCTTATCCTACATCTCGCGGTTGTGTGGCTAGCAAACCGCTGGGCAGCACTTTGTGTCGCAGCCCCTCACCATGACAGTTGGGAACATTGGCAACCCGGTATTGCCCAGGGCTCCCGCTAGTTGCCAAATACCGTTGGCCTTCCGGACTTTGATCTCTTTACAGTCTTATCGTTGGCGTTGAGTGATTTTGGCATGTATGAAATTATGAGAAGCGAACTGTCTAGAGCAGGGCCCTATGCACTAGCAGGGCATGATGTTGCAAGTCGACATGTCAGGTCTATTTTACAGCTTCGGCTTCTGCGTTTTCCTCCCAAAAGCGATTCTTCGTGCCATCTCAATATGAGCGAACCCATTTTTTGAAACTCCTTGATTTGGATTTATCTGTTGGCCATTGGTAATACTTCCCAATCCAAAGTCTGGCTGACCCCCAAGACTGCCAAAGATATCTCCGATGTAATTGTTAGGTGCCACGCCAGCCTTGAACCTACAATCCCAGCCTTTCAGAATGCCACCCACCACCGCGATGCCGGCATGGAACAGGTTTTCAATAGCAATGGAAAAGCCGTTTTGGTCAACTCGAGTGAGGTGTTGTAGATCAGACGCGTCGGGAGGAGGTCGATCAAAGTTGGATCCTAGAGCGCATGTAAGAGAACTGCCTGGGAGGAAGAGAGGCTGTTGGCCATATTTCGACTCACCACTCCGCATAATTATGACGCGGCTAAAGTCGACAAGCTTCTCGATGGCGGCTCGCACAAGGACCTCAAGTGTGGCGTTGTCCTCCTGGGCGGTCATACAGTACGTCCCAGACCCGTTCGTCCACAGGCTCAAAATGTCCTCAAAAGCCTGCGATAGCCGATTTCCTGAGTAGTACACGTCGCTGGTGGCAGAATCGCACTTCATTACAGCCGGTGGAGCAACTGCCTTGCTGTATGAGTCGCCAAGCGCCCTGTAGCGAGAGCGGTACTGACGAGGACTGTCGGCGTCGACAAGCTCGGCTTCACTCGCGAATGAGTGAGCAATGTCACGCAGATTCGCATTGACTTCGAAGACTTCTGTGCCATAGGTAATCGAGGGATACTCGAGCGGTCGATCGCGGCCATATGCTATGTAACCAGTTGACCATTCGGGAGGCAGATCACGCGGATCTACCTCATACTGAAGAGCTACCTGGACTGCGAAGCGAGAGAAAGCCACGCCCCCCAGAGTGCCGTACTGAGGATTGACCCCAGCGATGCCGGCGATGAGGAAATAAGTACTCCGGAAGTCGAACTTTGCGGACAGCACAAGAGCCATGACTGACGCCGCTGCATTGATCTCGCCCTCCCCAAGAGTAACTTGGCAGACATTCCCTACCTCCGTACAAAAGACCTGTGGGTAAAGCATCGACAGGCCTACAGAGGATATGGACACCGCGGTTAAGTCGCCTAGGCCGGACTGTGGAAAGCGGTCGTGCCAAACTTGTGCCTCAGGAGCCCACTGCAACGAATCAGTTTTGTATAGCATGGAGGAAAGGCGAACCTATACCATGGAAACAATCATTATCTTTGGAGCGATGGCCTCCGACTGTCGACATTCTGGTGTCGGAGTGGCTTGGGCACGGCATGATGCTTCAATTGGAGCCAAACTCATAAGAAGGGCATAGACGAGGAACATCCTCAAGTTGAGCGTCATTGCAGCTGCGACTCAGTCAATCTTGCATGGTCAAGTGGTTCGCTATTTCTGGATCTTGCGGGCTTATAAGGACCGTGGAGTGTTCAGAAACACTGCTTTCCGCGGGAATCCGCCGCGAAAGAAGCTGAACGGCTTTTCCACAAACAGGAAACATGGGATCTAACCCTCCCGAACTTGGAGAAACAATGGTGTCTCGTGCTACCACCATGGGCCGGACTGGAAGTTCTCATTGTCCCCACGGCGGGCCCATGATTTTTGGCTTATGAAATTGCTTTTGATTGTCGCTGACGAGTGAGGGCGGAAAGGACCATCGGAAGAATTGCGCGGCTGGAAGACCGTGTGCCTCTGAGAGGCTAGCCGGGTAGTTGGCCTCATTCTTGTAGGACGCGGCCTCGATAGAAGACGCCTCTTTCGAGGGTCCATCGGTAGAGGCAAGCATCCGAAGCAGCTGAAAATGAACCAGGGACGGGCTTCCTTTTCTTATGATGGTGGGGCCTTCCTTTCATGGCTCGCGGTAGTCCAAGCGTTTGGAGTCGGCAGACACAAGAGGTATAAGGTGTGAAGGAGGATTACCCAGAAGTACGGAGATACGCTCGAGGAAGGTGTGTTAACAAGCTTGAATGCCAGAGCCATGACTCTCGGACACAGCAAGCGAGACGTCAGCTACTGTCTAGGACATCTGCAACATGACCAAAAGCGATGGGCTTGCTCCAAACATCACGTTACAATTAGCGCTGGAAGCGAGAATATCGACATATTCTGCTTCCGAGCCCAGTGGGCTGCAATGTCCGGTGGTCACAAGAAAACAAGCTGAGAGCCTTCCCTTGCTACCGAATCCACAGGTGTTCATTCACTTAGGTCCCGGCTACAAGCATGACCTAAGTCTTGGCTTGGATTATTTAGGACACCCGCCAACGTCACAAGGCAGACCAGCAACGCCGTGTCCGGTACGGCCTGTGATGCTGTGTAACACTTCCTGTGGTAGGACGGGGAGACCGCAGGCGGGCTGATCGGGAATTAATTGTCAATGGTATGCAGGAAGCCTCTTCGCATGGATAGCCCAGTGGCGAAGAGTAAACGAATGGAAACTTGAGCCAAGTGCGGTTTTGACTAGTGGTCATATGACGTGGGCAACTAGGAACACCAGCATTACATGTTTGATTTCTCGCCAGCGTGATGCACGAGAGAAGTGAGTTCAGGCAAGGCCTTAGGAACCATTGTGCATTTCAAAGCCGATGTGCGGTCAGCTGCCTGGCAGCCTTGCGAGTCGGCAGAACCGTTATAAGTTGCTACTGATGATTGGAAGATGTAAGGAAGAAAGGGAATGATTATATAAATGATTGAATGAATGAATGAATGACCTTTAAACCACCTGGCTGACGTCTCGGCTTATGACCTGGCCATGCCCATATATGCAGCACATAAATATGTGGTGTTCCCAGTTCGCCATATACAAAAAAAGACAGAAATTTTGCACTCCCCAACCCGCCATACGCCATGCTAATACATCATTGATCTCATACACAGGGAGCGGTTGGGCCACCCAAACCCACCTAAAAGCCCGAAACGCTCTCACCCGGGTAGATACTCTCATCTCCAAGTGACTCCACCACTCCAGGGCCATCACCACCATAGACTTGGGTAACAGCCGTCTCAACAGCTCTGCAAATCTCATGCCTTGCAAACCCAGGACCACGAGACAAGCACATGGAGACATGGCAGAGGCTTTCAATTAACAAGGCAGCGCTAAGCCGCATTGTCACGGTTGTCATCCCGGGTGGTGTTGCCGATGGATAGTTTCCGATATAACCCCAGGCGTTTTTGGGCGGCGGCGGATCCTCGTTCAGAACCGCATTGAGTCCCACCATTGCATTAGCCACAGGATGTCCGGATGGATCGGCATTGGGACAGGGCACGGTTATCTCCATTGTGTCGCGATCAACCATCTTGGCTCCCAGCCTTTCGAGTTGCCTGTATACATCCATGGCGTTCACGAACTTCTCCTTAGCATCTCCCTCGTAGGGGAATGTGGAGGCGGCAAGGACGTCAATTGCGCCAGTGCTCTCTATAGGGAGTTTCGCAGCGCGATGCGGGTCGCCGAAGATGGCATTGGCTGCATACAGGATATGGGCACGTCCTGGTCCGAGGAGCCAACGCATCTTGAACAATAGTTCCTCTCTAGTACGGTAGTGTAAAGAAGCATTGAAAATCCGAAACGCTTCTCCTACAACCTCACCCGTGTTACCCGCAGCGAGGAGCAAAAGATATGCTTTTGCAACCGAGGTGTCGACTAGTCGTAGAGGGAACGAATCCGGCGAGAGCCGAACTGGAGTGGTCCCAAAGTCTAGGAGACCGGGAGTTTCGAACCAACCGTTGCCGTAAACTTGAGGGGTAAGCTTCTGCGGCTGCAGTGCAAGCGGGTTTTCAGTCGTTGTCGGATACAGCATACCGGGCAGCGCCATAGGAGTGGCGGGCGACCGAGCCGTAGCGCCGTCGCTACTGCTACTTGAATGCGATCCTTCTTCGGGAGAACTGCTTCGGTCGCCATTCCCATCCATCCCTAAAGATGATGACGCCGAGGCTAACCCTTCCTCCTCAGAGCCGGCAACTTCCTTGGCGAGACTAAGAATTTTGGCTACTGAGCCGCGGACGTTTGTGACAAGATTCGGGTCTTGCGAGGCAGCTTTGGATAGGAGCATTTCGTCAACATTTCCTAAAAAAATTGAACTCATTTCCTCAATGACCTCTTCTAAGCGACGCATCCGACGTGTTTGTTCGGCTTCCGCGGCCTGCTTGCGTCGGCGAAAGATGTGCTGAGCCTCGCGGTTACGCTCTCTTCGAGCCTGTAAGAAGGAGCTTGGTTAGCATCAACAACGGATATTAATGGCTTTCTTTCACAGCGCGTATGCCGGTGGTATTAGATTGTATTTGTCCAATATTCGCAACCTAGCGGGCTATATCGTTTCGGGTCTGGGACGGAGCATACTTTGAGAGCTTCGTCGCCTCGATCATCATCGGCAATCGGGCGTCCCCTCCGCTTCGGTTTGGAAGAGGAGGAGGAGGAGGCTTGGTTATTTGAAGCAACCATTGTGAGCGGCGCTGAGAATTTCGACGTTGTAGCCGCGGCCCGGACGGTCTAGAGGAGGGGCGACCGGCCTCTGGGATGGGTCGCTGGCCGGCGCAACGGTTCCGGGAGTTGGCGGATCGCGATGTAAAAATCGGCGATGTGGATATAGACCTGAGAATGGAGGATCTGATACGTGCCGATTGTGTTTTGAGGAGAGCGAGACACCCGACGTCATCTACGAGGATGCGGCCATGGTTGTTCTGAGGAGAGATGGACCGTTATCGAGCAGATAACGGACCACCGCAAGTGCGATGCTGGGTTTAGTCAGCAGCAGATTACCTAATAGTTGCTTCCCTTTCCCTCGCCTCCTCGACACAGGATGCGCGGCTTGCCTCTACGCTCAACCATGTAATTCCATACCTAGCGTGGCCAATGCGCACTTGATCCCATGCACGGGTGCCGAGACGCATCTGTGGTGAGGCCGGTGGATCGAGAACTTAGAGGGAGCCAGCGTGAGTTAGTGAACCAAACTAATGCAGCCTGATACGTCAAATTTTCACTGGCCGGCGGGGACCGATCAATATGCTTCGAATGGTGGTAGCGCTACTGGCTTAGCCACTTCTTCCCAGAGCCAATGACCTGGAGAGGCGGTTCGGCCTAGACACCACGGTGACCCCCCCTCCAGCCTCAGTCTTCTGCTGAACAACTTGTGTCACTCGGCGAATAGTCGGCTTCTCGCCTCCACTTATCTCATAACAGTCACGTGGCTTCGAGACGAGCTTGGCTAGGTAAGTGAGTCCCTCGTCTGAGGCGGGATCAGCCGCTCGTCCCTTGCCCTTGGAAGGGTTCGTTCTGCTACCTTGCCATACTTTGCTCGTTGACGCTTCAGCCTGCGGACGATATTGCCGGTACCTTCTGTGTAGTAAGTAATACGAGGCGGATCCTGGCATTTCTTCTGGAAGTCTCTAATTTAGGGGCCTGTCCATCTGAGCCCACCTTGAAAGAGAGATCGGTGGCAGTTACCGCAATATCGCAGGTGTTCCGCTTGCTTGATCCCTGATACGGTCCCGCAGCGGGGCGGCAGACCGTTTAACATTGGACACATTACTCAGTTAGGTATCCTCGCAGCATCGCGTCAAGTGAACTGCCGGAAATGAGTCCAGTGGATCTTGAGTCCCCTGGCTTTATTCTGTATGACAACCTGAAGCTTGCCCGTCTCGAAAGCCCCAACGAGCGACTATAGCTGATCAGACTGTCCGATAGAGCCGGACGGCCCAAACATGGGGCCCAGGTGCGACAATCGGAGGCATGGTTTCGGAGCATGAAATTACCAAGTAACATGGATCATGGATTATTACCTGAAAGCTACCATAGAAGGAATGCCCCTCCAACTACCTAGTTGAAAGCCCCTTGGAAGTGCCATAGCCACTGCCTTTGGTTTGGAGCTCGCGATCCCACCCGGAGGATTTCAAGGACTATTCTCCATTTGTTAGGACGGCCAGCTTTCCATCAATCTCGCTGGCTCGACCTGCAACTTGCCAATCCCAATTGTTGCATAGCCGGGTACCTGCGTAGTATCTCGGTCCCGGTCCTGCATTCCCTGGGGTTGGCCAAACCTGCTCGAGTACTACTAATCCTTGCGCCGATCAATGATGCCACGCTACCATCGCGTTTGGTAGGTGTTGCACCCGTCGACGGAATCTGTCGGCTATTGCGGCGCATCACTATACGTTCCATCATCCACAGTCGTGCCATGCACAAAGCGGCATTCAAGCGCCCATGAATATTTGCCACCATGTCGATGTCATGGATCATCTCAGAACTACCCAGCGCGCTGATTCATGTCAATTCGCAGCTCGTGTTGATCTTCTCCGTTGTGAAGGTCAAGTTTGATCTGCCCTAATCTAGCTGCTACCATTTCAAATTTGACCCCTGCATCATGCAGGCGTGAGCAACTTTGCATTCGCCTCCCGGCTAAGCCCGGGCAGCCACAATATTGGCCTCCGGTGGATTTTCCTTTCATGCTGTGTCTCCCACTGAGCGTTGGGAAAATCGGCTGCAGATCGACAGCTGGCCTGCTTCTTTACTTGTTGCCGAGTGTTCTATCGCCATATTGCCAAACCAGCCTTCGAGCACAGCTGTAATCCGGCCCTGGTTGGGTTTCGTCTCTGCTCAGTTGAGTCTACAAAAATGAGGAAGCCTGTTTAGGCATGACGGAGACGGCCAAATTTGAGTCTGGCTTGATATCCACCGAACATGTAGAATCCATGCTGCGAGCCCTGCAGCACGTCTACGGGCTTGGATTGCATTGCCGACTGACAACCTAATAGAGGCCTCTATCAGCCACTTTTGCTAGGATTGAAAGAGCATGCTAGCATTGTGGTTCAAAGGATGAAGGGAAAGCGTAACATGCTGCTTAAGGCAAGACAAGACAGAAGTCAAAGCATGGCATGGATAGATTTCACTTCTCTCGCTTGCTCATACTCCCATCTATTCACACAAGCCAGATTTCTTTGCAAGCCCCAATCAATCCATTCTATTTACAAACCGTAGTATCAAAACTCGTACAAAGCCACGACTCGAGCTGCCTTTTTTCATGTTGTAGTCCGGTCGTAAAGATCATGGCAAAGCCAACTGTACCCGAATTTCAAGCTGAGATATGGACCCTTTACAGCGTAGCGATATGCTTCACCACTCTACGTCTAGCAGTTCGTTTTAAGATAGTTGGTCTGCGAGGATTGAAACGCGATGACCTTCTGGTTGGGCTTGTGATGGTTGGTACCATTCTTACTCGTTGCATATTGTGATTGTCACCAATCCTCCTATGGTCACAGCGGAGATGCGGTCCAAATATGTATCGAAAAAGGTCATAAGCTGATGTTAGCTTATAGCTTCCATTCACCGCCCTCACTGCTATTGCTCATCAGGGTGGTTCTTTATACTATGGTTCTCGAACGCCTGTACCACGGATTGGGTCATCATCGCTCCCCAGACCTGGCCAACCCGGCCACAACACATGGTGGGTGTCTTAAAAAACCACATCTTATGGCATGATACTTTACTGACCTCTCGGTCTCAAATCAGGCTCACAGGCCAGAAACTGCATTTCGCCTCGTGGAACGTTTACGTTACGACCCTATGGCTACTCAAAGCCTCGCTACTGGTACTTTACATGAGGTTGGCGGCATGTAATGCTACAGGCTCAACAGAGGCGGATGAGCTGCTAACCCACATGTCTTCAGGTTGGCTTGTCCACACCATATCGTTTGCGAAATACGCTAGGCTGGGCTCTCGTCATCGCGAGTTGGATTGCTACAGTCTTCACCATGTACTTGGGCTGCCGTCCTTTTAGCCGATACTTTGAGTCTTTTCCTCCTCCGACAAGTAAGCGTCCGACCCATGCCTTACAGCTACAAAACATTGATCTGATTGATCTGATGCACCAGATAATTGTCAGCCAGCTGTGTCTCGGGTGGTGGTCTGGGTCTGTTATACTAGCAACGTGGTTACCGACCTTTACTTGATGACGATTCCAGCCATAATACTTTGGTCAGCCAAATTGCCCTTTTGGAAGAGGGCTGGTCTGGCTTTTGTATTTAGCGGCGGTCTTGTTGTTATTGTTTTTGCAACGATTAGATGCGTTCTGATCACAACCGTAAGTTCTTGAGTTTTCACTCCTCAGCGGTTTGGTGTTGACAGCAGCGCGCTTCAGGATCCCAAGAATGGTGGCCCACTATCCGGAACCTGGGCAGTTCGCGAAAGCTTTGTCGCCATTATTACGGCTAACGCCCCTGTCGTCTTCACAATTGTCAAAGGCTTCTTTCGGGAACCTTCCACAATCAAGTGCTCTTCAAATGAAATACTCGGTACACAATTAGAGGCGATCGGGAGCAGATTTGAACGAGGTCACGGGTGCAGAATAACAATTGGTTGCTCGAATTCCGGTAAGACAGCTGTCAGAGAAAGTCAAGAGGCCATTATTGGATACAAGACTTTGCCTCCATTACCCGCCCGTTATGGTGATTAGTGAGGGTTTCGGCGCCGTAAAGCTCACATGCTTCCTGCAATAACGCGTCTTGTAAGTGTATATGTGGGACAACCTTGATAATTATGAAGAAAATGCAATACTGGTCAAGACGTCTGGACTAGTTTGGGATAACATCGTTCAAGCAAGCAATGACTCTAGACAGAGGGTTAGGTCTACGCGACTTTTGAGGACGTAGACTATCTGAGACCTACTTTAATGGAGTCTGACGCCATATGGTAGAGAATATCTTGAATATGTACTGGTGTTTAGAAGATGCTTTCACCTTCCATCGACCCATGAACATGTAAATCAGCAATGTCTGCTTCACAACTCCGAGGTCTGTTGACACTCAAGAGATCAGCAAAAGGCCCTCCTGCTTGAACCAAATCCGAAAATCTGCCCTGCTCGACATGCCTCCCATCTTCGAGCATCACAGTGTAATCCGCAATCCGCATCATCTCTGTGCTGTGTGTGATGAGAACCACTGCCAGTTCTGCCTGACCACCCCTCGAGCGCTCTATAAGATGTCTCAGGGTCTGGCCAACTACTTCTGCATTTTCAGGGTCTAATCCACTCGTGGGCTCATCCAAGATCAGCAGTTTCGGTTGGCGGATTATAGCACGAGCAATATTGATCCGCTGTGCTTGGCCACCTGATAGAGCCTGGCCCCCTTCGCCAACAATCGTGCTGTAGCCATGCGGCAAAGAAATGATGAAATCGTGGATACTTGACTCTTTGGCGGCACGAGATATGCAGGCTTCTTGCCGGTAAGGTGAGTCTTCCGGTAGGCCATACGTGATGTTCTCGGCGATGGTCCCTGGAAAGAGAAAAGCGACCTGCGGGACGTAGGCTATCATGGACCTCAAATGCAAGATGTCCACGTCTTGATGAGGCACGTCCGAGAAAGTGAGGGGTGAAATAGGTCCTTGATGTTCTCTTGGGCTGTAAAAGCCCAATAGAAGTGAAGCGATGGTAGATTTGCCGCACCCAGAATGACCAACCAAAGCTGTGCACTGACCTGCCAAAATCTCGAGTGACACGTTCTGAAGAATGAGTTTGTATTGTCGTGAAGGGTACGAAAATGACAAACAGTTCAGACGTAGGGGTAGCGGACTCGACAACTTATATCCTCCTTGTCCCTCCATTGTTCCTGAAGGCATGCTAGCGAATTTCAATAGAGTTGTGGCCGTTGCTTGCGACATTGTTAATTGTGGAATATGGCTCAATACTGAGCTGGCAGTGCCGATTCCAAATAACAGCAGATTAACAACCTGCATCATCTGCGAAGCCGTAATTCGGTCATCTTTCGCCATGAGGACTATACCGTAGTAAAACACGAGTGCTACAACCGCGTAGCTTGTCGACTGATATAGGCCGTAGATGGCACTGGGGTACAAAGCTCGCTTGAACCCTGTCCCTAAAGTATTCTGCACGGTTCTCAAATAGTTGTTTCGAAAATGTGTTTCCAAGGCCAATGCCTTCACAACGTGAATGTGGGAGAAGATCTCCGTCAGCGTGGCGCTTGAGTCCTCCGCAGAGCTATTGCATCTTTTCTCCCATTTGCCACTGACTATGGAATAACCCTTGATTGCGCCCACGATAACGGGAACAGGGGCGAGTGACACGAGTGTAAGCTTCCATGAGACGAGGAGAGCCCATATGATAGAGATGGCGAGAATCGTAGTGGCCTGAAAAACAATTGGCACAAATCTGCCTACAATGTTTCGCATTTCTTCTGCGTTTCGGTCCAGACATTCGCTGAGACGGCCTGGGGAGTGTTCAATGTAATCAAACCACAGCTTTGGCTGACTCAGGATCTTGCTAAGAGCTGTCACTCGTATTGTGTCGACCCACGCTTGAGCAGCGCTCTCTATAAAGTATCGGCTCACAGCTGAAGCGATTCCATCGGCTATCGCGATGCCGACCATTGCAACAGCCCAGACTCTCCCTTCCAAGGCTTTGTCCCCAGGCAGCCAGAAAGCACTAAGCAGGTGAGCGAAGCAATACGCGAAAGCCGGTGTCGTAGCTGCTCCAACGAAGCATACGAGAAGACCAAGGACGAGAATCGTTCTATCACGAGGTTGAAGGGATGGCCACAATGTTTTCAAGGACGCAGTAAGTGAAGCCCGTGCCGGCAGAGCTGGCTCAGCAATGCTAGATGAAGAATGGTTCCCCATAAATTGTAAGCCTGAGTTAAAGCTTTCGCGCGATGGCTGTTTGTTGTGGAGATCAGCTGAGCTGCCAGAACCAGGATAAGAATAGTTGGCCAAGGTGTCAGTATCGCTGCGCAAGTCCCAGATGTTCGAATATGCTAGCGTAGAAGTGGACAGGGTATTTGTCTCATGGGATTGAGTCAGCGAATTCGTTTCTGTCAAGGAAAACTTTTCGTTGACAAATGCTGAGAAGCGGCGCCTCTCTAGTTCTAAACCATCTAAATCATTCTCCACGTCTGAAAGAGGTCTGGAGACAACCAAAGAAGTATTCTTATGGGAGTTTCGTTCTACTGGCACTCTTTGAACGGTTTCGTCATTTGTTTCCGAAGGAAATGTTCCTAACGGAAGGGACCATGAGACTTGAGGCTGCTTATTGACCAAGGTATCCATGGAATAATGTGATAACATGTACGACTTTCTCGTTGAGTATGCTTCATGGGCTGTGAGTGTTGAGCGATATGGCGCTTCTCTTGGCACAGAAGTGATGGAACCGGATGATCTTAGACTGTGAGCAATAAGAGATGAGAGTCCGCTGGTCTTGTAGCGGTGTAGGTTGCATTTGAGGCCGCTATCAATCAAGTGGCCATGATCAAACATATGGACCATGTCGTCATCGGAGATTTGTGAGAGATCGTGTGTGATAATAATGGTTGTCCTATTTTGCCGCCATTTTCGAATCCTGTCCATAAGTATGGCCCGAGTGATTTGATCCAAGCCACTAGTAACCTCGTCGAGGATAAGGATGGGAGGGTCTCTGAGGCGAGCCCTAGCGAGCGCCAGTCTTTGCTTTTGACCACCACTGAGCCCAATTCCTCCTACACCAAGTTGGGTGCTGAGACCATATGGAAGTGCTGCTACAGTGGAGCCGAGCAACATGTCTTCACATGCAGCCTGGATCTCTGATAATGTTGCTTTGGATGGATGTGTGTGGCCTAGTGACACGTTACCGAACATGGTGTCATTGAAAACGACGCTTTCTTGTTGAATGAGAGTGATGTTTGCCTTCAGCCAGTCTTTACCGAGCTCCTGGTACCGGCGTCCATCGAGAAAAAGGTGCCCAGTTGAAGGCTCGTATAGATTGCCCACCAAGCCCCCAATCGTGCTTTTTCCTGACCCGCTTCTTCCAACTATAAAAGTAGTCTTGCCGGCCTGGAAATTTATGGTCGACGGATGCAAAACCACCTTGTCTGGGTTCGCGGGATACACAAAACCAACCTGGAATCCTGATTAGTATCGTTTGACTGGCAATGACGTATATTTTCACTCACATCCAAAAGCTTTATGTCTCCAGCACACTTCCCTGGACTCAAAACATCGCTCGGAACATCACTAGTAGGTGAGGGCTCAGGCATCGGTGCCAGTGCAGAAAGGTAATCACCAGCAGAGATACCCTTGACAATAACCAGCCAGTGCGGTAGGAGCGCTTCTATCCCTTGAAGTGCTGTTAGGGTGGCGTAGAAAGTGGTAATTACAGCACCAGGCTGCAGGCCATTGTTGACGAGGACAACGCCATACCAGAAACCAACCACGAACAACATGATAACCCAAAAGCTGGTGTAACCGATTTGTACCGAGGTGCATCGTGCCTGGACGAGGTAATGCTTCGCCGCATCTGTTACCAGCCTAGAGTACTGCTTCAAGCTGCTGCCGGAGCCATTATAGGCTTTGAGGAGGTCAATAGCGGTGAGTGAAGCTGTTACATGTTTGGTTGCGGTCGACAGCGCTCGCCGCTGAGCCTGTATGGCCGGTTCAAGACTTCGGGATGCATACCAGAGGACCACCAACGATACTGGCAAGGTGGCAATCAGTACCAAGGTTAACTTCCACGAGAAGTACAAGGCAATGCATAATGAAGCGAAAGATGTCATGCCTTCGCAAGCGAAATGGCCAAAGACTTGCGAAGTGCCGGACTGAAGCTCCCTTGTTTGCCTATATGTGCACAAACTCAGTCAATTTCCAGGCAGGGAGAAAAGGCGAACATACGTTTGGATGCGAACAAGAAGACTTGAGATACCCTCCGAGAGGCAATCGAACCAAGCCGTATCCTGAGCCAACAACCGATCAAACACGATATGGCGTGCACTGTCAGCTTGCAGCTCACCAAAGACCACCCACATGGCGAGGAGAACAGAGTTGGAAAGCCATTGAGCTAATCCTAGAGCAGCGATGATGGAGCACCATTTCGTGATTTCCAGCAGCGCGGAAGCCCCGGTGATGGTCTCACTTCCAAAGTTGGCGACAACATCAAAGACATCTCCCAGAACCACAGCAAGGGCTGTTTTCAAGGCCGCCGTCGTTGCTGATGCCGTCAAGGCTACCGCGAGGACTCCGAAATGTTTCGAGGTTGTGAAGGCGAACAGTTTCACTGGCGATGATCTTCGTGAATTCTGCATCGGCTGTTCGGTGGTCTCGGCGGTCCCAATCTTCGGATACGCAGTCGTTTGTTCCTGCGATGGACTATTGAAGCTCCACTGGTTTTTTGCGCCTCTGTCATAAAGCTCATGGGACATCGTGGAAGATCAGCCTCTGGTAGGCGTTCATGCGCAACAAATATGGATGAAAAATGAGAATCAAGACTGAACAGCCCAAATCTACAAACTCGATGAGCCTTGTCCAACTAGGACGGGGCATGCGGAATAAGACTACATGGCGTTGATGGCAAATGGCGGCCCTCGCTCGTGTGGCTCATTGTTACCCCAGTAGCCTTCATATTGTTGTTGACTAAGTTTTGGGGCTGGGGAAGAACAAAGGCAGCCGGCACCCGTTGCCAGTCCAAGCTTCAAATAAAGGTACTAGAGAAAGCCCAACTCGGTCCGGCTGTCAAAAGACTGTTGAATTCAATCACTCTGCTTCCACAGCAAAACATGAAGCACGGAGGAAAGACCCCCAGTTGAGCGGAGTAGCCAGCTAAACAAACCACCAAACATCGACTGCCATCTGATGACGGAAGTGAGCGAAAGATTTTGAAGGCATGGGACGATGGTGAGGGATGGGAATATCACATGGCCAACCACCTTGACACTGGATCTTATTGCACTCAGTATATTCTTCTCTGAAGCTGGCTTGTATATGTGCTGTCAAAAGTGATGCTTCCGTCTGAACTGACAGATGCCATGAGGATCAACGACACAAGAACCCTCGACGAAGACGTACCGTGTTGGTCACAGTGTGTATAGTCGCAAAAACTGTAGGGCGATGTCATCGCTGCCCCTCCATTTCGGGTCGACAGATTCTGATTGCCCCACGTCAAATTCACGACTGCCAGAGAGCACCTCGATCCTACCACCAACCTGACTTTTTGAGCATATCCCGCGCCTCGAGCCCACCGATAAGCCAAGATGGATCCTATGGACAGCATGAGCCAGGTCTCGGGCCCCTTGCCCAAGAACTTCAACGCCGAAGAGGCCGAGAACAACGAAGACGTGCGTCATTCCTCTCCTAGTTAATTGCCAACATCGGGCTCACATTCCTTACGATCGCCTAGATTGAGAAGCAGTTTGCCGTCAAGGGTAAGCTAGGCCATATTTCCGACTGTGCTCCTCCATCTGCTAACATGACCCAGTCGTTCAGCACATGCAGACCTACTGGTCGATCCTCGAAAAGGTCAAGGGCTCGAGCCTGCGATTGACCAAGATGGACGACGACATCTACACCCACCTGATGCTGGAATTCCCCGAATTCGATGCCGCTGCAACTGTCGATGAGGATGAGATGAAGAGCAAGGGCGGCAAGGAGCGTTGGCGCAAGTTCATGATGGCTTATGAGAAGAAGATTGAGGATTACAACTTTGGTACCATGGTCCGAAACAACCCCAAGGCCGAGTACGACGAGGACACCACCATCTTCGGTAAGTCTCATTATGTACATCTGCTCAAAAATTCACGACTGATTTTGTGCTTAGTTCCCCGCATGCAGTTCTACGCCATCGAGATCGCTCGGTAAGTCTGGCCCTCCGATGTCAATTTTGGCCTCACTCTGTTCGTATGGCTAACCATTACCTCAGCAATCGCAAGGGCTTGAACGACTGGATCTACGAGCAGGCACAGGCTGAGAAGGTGAAGGCCAAGTAAACGTTCAGCTGCGCACGAAACCCTTACTCGATGAGCCCACTGTCGAGAGATCGACCAATTTTCACGAGCTTCTAAGCGGCGCACGCCACCCGACACAGCCTTACGAAGAACGCTCTTTCTGTTCGGTTCAAATCACGACATGAGGGCGTTGATTTTATGTTTTGTCACCGTGACATTATCTAGCACGACAAATTCAACGACTCACGATTGACATTGTATACCCAAGGCGATCAGGCAAGTGGCGCATTTATGCACATGTCTTTGGTTGAGCCAAGATGTAAATACAGGATATGGCCGTAATCTTCGCAATTGAGCTCAAATGAAACATAGAGAGGCAGTCTCTCTCGAAGTCCTATCTCTATTTTGTTCCTGTTGAGACCTCTGTGCAGATTGTTTTTTTTTTGTGATTTTCACCTTTCCAAGATCCACAACGCAGTCGCTTTTCAAGTTTGCAAAGACTGTTCACGGTTAGTTCATGTCTTTGACTCTGGAATCATTACACACTCACAATTGCAAATTTGCTCCGAGCGCGAATTCTTGCGCCGAAGAAAACAAGAACCCATGGAACAATGGTTAACCCAGCAGCTATTCCCCCAAGCAATCCACCTGCGGCCCTTAAACCTAGGTTATCAAACATGATTCCTGTAACAACAGGAAATGCGCCGCCAACAATGTTTCGGCAAAAGCTCTGCGACGCCAGTGCCGATGAGGCATATATACTATAAGCATCCGACAGGTAGTTAAAAGTAGCGAGGTAGACGGAATAGATGCCCCAGTTTGCGAATCCAATGCCCACAGCACGTGAGTAGCCATCCATACTACTTGGCGAAAGGAAGGCTCCAAACAGACCAGCGGGGAGCAGCATAGCGGTGATGCAAGCAAAGTAAAGGCGAGCCTCTGGGGCTTCCGCTGGGAATCTGCGGCGCATAAAGGCCCAGAATTTGGAGGACGAATACTGGGCACCATCGCCACGGTTCCTCCATTGGGGGTGCTGAAGGAGTCTTTCCTGGCAGACGCCAACAATCGTCGCCGCAATTCCGGCTACCATCATGGCGATGTAAACACGACTTGACATTGCTAGATTTCTGTCGTACAAATATGGCACGACGGCAAAGGAGAGATAGAGAACACCCCAAGAAAAGGCAGCCCAGATCGAGAAGCAGAACACTACAGGTTCTGTAGCAAGGAGATAGAATGGTCGCTTGATTGACGTGGCCAGGATCGTTTTGAGCGCAGGCCGCTGCTTCTCCTCGGTTACTACCCATCTGATTCGCTGCAGGTACAGCCTGTTGGATAGCTTTCCTGTCGTGTTCTCTTGCGAGGGCTCAAAGGGCATGGGTAGAGTTGATGTGCTCGAGATCGCACCGCCATCCTCGGCGGAGGAGATAGGTTCACGAACCCAAACCCCATAAACCCCAGCTTTCTCAAGCTGTTCGTACCAAGTGTTCAAGACCTTTGCCTTCCTCTCCAAAATCACCGATGCTCGGCTTTCCTGAAAGAAGAAAACGAGAGAGACTAAGAGAACACCATCCAGGATGACTTGGTGCCAAAAAGTCCACTTCCAGGCCTGGGTCTCATCTTCAATGGTCTCCATCAGTGCCGCCCCAACAAGAGCGCCACATCCGGTGCCGGCAAGGACCGCTCCGCTGAATATCGCCATTGGCATGTTCCTCTCCCGCTTGTCCCACACATCTGAAATTACGCCGCCCACCACGGCGCTGAAAATGGAGGCACCCAGGCCAACCAAGAAGCGGGCAATAAGCATCCCAACGATATTGTCTACCACCGCACACACGAGCTGGAACAGAACGAAGATCGTGCCGAACGAGACGAACACCGGATAGCGGCCAAAGACTTCGGACATGGGAGCGACAGCCATGGGCGCAAGGGCAAAGCCGAGACAGAACGTCGTGATACCCACCAAGGTCACAAGATGGGTCGTATTGAGGTCGGCAGCGATTGCCTTTGACGGCGGAGAGTATGCTGACGCTGCGTATGCCGTGAGAAAGGTGGCGACACACGAGAGAACCAGAAGCACTGCCTTGCGGCCCGGACTCCAAGCCATTGGAGAGATGTATTTTCTCAGGTCTGGACATTTTGCCAGCGTCTCGTTGCCAGACGAGGCGGCATGTCTCTCAGTGGCGGGTGTTGGGAGTTCCGTGTCGAATGTAAGGCATCTATACGAGACGGTGCTGTTGCCGTCGAGCCTCTGCTCTGGGCCCGGCTCGCTGCGCGCTTTTTCATCCATTCCGGTTCTCTGCGAACGATTTTTCTCAGGGGATCAAACCTCCGATTCCACACTTTTCACCAAGAACAAGTGCAACATGCATGGTTTGGTATCTCCTGCGCAACACTGAGCTCGAGTATCTTGCGGAGCGAGCGACGGCTGTAGTTATAGGAAGCGAAGAACGTGTTGCAGGAGCATGCAAAGCAAATTTCTCATATGGAGACGACGAATCCGGTTCCTTGGGGTTCCAAACACCCCGCAAAGTTGGCCAGACTTGACGAGCAGGCGATCTCGAAACCCCAGATGAGCGGTATGCCATGCCGGGAATAAGCGCTCCACGGAAATAGCAGTCGTCTTCGGGAATAGTGAGCGCCAAACGTCTCCACAGCCATGCATCTTGCCCAACCCCACGTTACGTAGCTACGTGCTAGCGTTGGTGGATGATGCCTAGCCTGCAAGAGGATCTCGGCAGCCAGACAGCGTTTCGATCTAGTCCTAGGACGTCTCTCAAGTTTGTGGGCGCTCAACATCAGCCACAACATGTGCGCGTCAACGAGAGGACAATGGTTTGAGGCACACGAAAGAGAGAACACAACTTCACAATATGCCACTCGCTACCCCCGATAAGAAGGAGAGCGTCAGGGGATATGAGAGTAAGCTGGCATGCTGAGCCATGGAGCATGCATGGCGAGTCAGGGTATCTTTGTCTATTGGCCGAGTGAGTCAGATGTGCAGCAGAAATTAGAAATTCCACGAACAATGTCTTCAAATGCCCTTGAGTTTCTTATTTCTAATTATTCAGCCAATTTCGCGAAGTGCTTGTGGTTCGGAAGCTTGGTGATCGGACTCCCATCTGCAGACTCCGATGTTGTCTAATGAATCCCCAAAAAGAGTCTAGGCCGCTGTCAGAATGCCACGCACATGACAAAGAAAAAAGTGTACAAATACCCCAAAAAAGAGACATTGAGAGATTAGGCAGCAGGGGCGCGATCGCAAAAAATAAAGGTCCTCAATCACTGAAGGGTTTGTATAGGAAAAGCCCGATGC